>LOEQ01002517.1:274211-293427 GCA_001685075.1 Bramus lutescens
CTGGATGTAGGGGGAAGGGCCTTGGACTTCCCACAGGGCAGGGTTCCCTGCCCTCTCTCAAGCAAGGTGGAGGTGAAGGGAGGATGTGGGGGAGCAGGAGGGGGTGGGAGGAGGGAAGGAAGTGTAAATAATTGAATGGAAAAATTAAATAAATTAGAAATTAAAAAAGTAAAGCTTGCTCTCTCTCTGCAGCCTCCACAGGACCAGACTCTAAGGGATCTTCAGAGAGCAAGACTCTGAGCTGCTCTCAAAGATACAGGTTCTTGCAGCTGGCATCTCACTTGTGTATTTGCTTCCCAGTGATAGATGGAGTCCCAGAGGCCAGTAAAGGGGTGAATTAGTTTGTGTTTCATGGTCCTACCCCAGGGCTTGGTTTACGGAAAACTCTCAATGATCCCACAAATGACCAAATTTAATTTTCTCAACTAACCTTCTGAATTGTGCCTTAAGTTTCTTATCTTACAAGACACTAAACCTGCATTCAGATTATTAACCTGATGTGTTCTCTGTCATTAGTCTCAGTAAGCCTGAAAATGACTCTAAAAAATGCCTCTGTCCCTCTGTGATGAGATCAAGAATTCAGAGAATAATCCTGACAATTAAAGAATTATGAAAAACCATCAGCGTGGAAGTGGAATCATGCATTTTTCTTTATGATTTCTTTCAGAAATGTATTCTTTCCACAAATTCATTTTTGGAAAAGCCAAATTTGTGTTAATATATGAACCAAGAACCCAAGGAACCCAGGTTTTTCATGCATTGTTTAAGAAAACTAAATTCTAACACCAAACTATAAAATAATTAAAAGAAATCACTGAAATCATTTGCTCCAACATATATATACACATATATACGTATATATTTACACATATACATATACATTTACACCAACAAAGCTTTTGGAAATGTCTGGTGTATTTTCTTAGGTTTTAGTTAAGTGACTGCTCATGCATGTTTTCCAAGTACCAGCCTTGCTCACTTTTTTATTACCATACATTTCTAGTTCAAATATAAATTTATTCCTATTGCTGATTCTTTTTGTAGTTCTTCTAGATTTTATTTATTTTGCCAAAGGAGGTCTGTCTTAAGTAAACTCTGTGTTCTTCCCAAGTTGTGGATTCTTCTTCTTTCCAGTCTTCTATTTATGAAAGACTGGCCTCTTTTCTCTTGAATTATAGAATATGTTCATTGTTTGTCTATAGAATTATAATGTAGGACATGTATTAGCATATCATTCTTGTATCTAAGTTAAGACATGTATATATTAACATCTCAAAAGATTTCCACGTGTTTTTCCTCTAATTTTAAGAGAACAACAACGTTTAGTTTACAGGTTTCTTATCAAAGAAAGTTTAGGAGCATTTCACATGGGATGTCACACTCGAGATGGCCTATACACTGAATACCAGCATGTCCATAAGAGGCCTCTCCTGGAGCCCATTAACCTTCAGGAAGTCTTTGCCTCTCCTTCCTGACACAAGGAAAGCCAACAGGGTTTTAATAAAAGACCTGTAGCACTTGTACCTGAAAGGTCAGGGATGGTGATAAAGCTACCAACCCTGTAACTTTAAGAAAACAGATCCTGACAACCTTTAATAACGTAGGGTCTGCCAGGGCTCAAGGCAGAGGATGTGCATTTTAAAATTCCATTTGAGAAGGCCGTTCCACCATTTGACAGCATCATAGTCCTTAATCTTATTCTTGGTGCACTGTCATTGACTACACCCAGGATATCGCAATTTGTGTGGTTCTGAGGAGTGAAGGAAATCATTTTCTCTAGTGACAGATAAGCTTCTTTGTTCTCACCTCTGGCATGCTGAGCACCCGTGTCATTAATACTAAGTACTCCACCTCTACTAGCAGGAGAAGTCATTTAATATTGAAGCAGCTCTCTTCTAGCTCATGTATTATCGTTTCTGTCTTTTAATATTTCTTAAACATTTTATGCATTGAAACAGCCTAAATACAGCAATGCATGCATCCATGTGGTCATCAGTAGGATGAAATTCCAAGTGGGAACTTGGATTGCCAATGTTATGAATCCTACTTCATGGCAAATAAACACTGAGAATTAGGTTAACAGAAGAAACAGACACCTGTTTCAGAATTCATTATCTTCGGATCACTTGATTTCAAATATCGTATTTCAATCTCTAAGATATGGTAATGTATGTCTATAGTTCTGGCCTCAGAATCTCAGTTTAAATCAATATAAGTGAACAAATATCTCTTTGGAGGATCAAACAGCATTATGCATAACAAGGAAATCCAGATTTAAACTTTCTTCGCAGCACCATACCACTGAATAGTGAGCAGATTCCACATTCTCTTCAAAATAGTTCCCACAATGGAAAATCTTACAATTATCTGACTTTAGCAAAACAACTTTTTTACTGACTTTAGCAAAAAAGAACCCTGTTTTTAAAAATGACTTTTAATTGAGGAGTATCAATGCACAAGTAAAAAAAAACACTAAAAATCAATATTATCTCAAAAATAATGATGCAGGACTAGAGATATGGCTCAGTGTCTAAGTGCAGTGATTGCTCTTTTGCCTGAATTTGATTCCCAGCACTGATAGAGTGACTTATACCAGTTCTATGAGATCATCAAGCAAAATAGGCATACACATTAAAATAAAATAAATAATTAAAAATAATAGCACATCATGAGCTAGTGAAAAATCCTTCCTGGAAAGCAAGGCAATTTAATATTGGGACATTAATATTATAGCTTGTCACATTCGTAGTACTAATGAGAGAAGAAGTGATTGTCTCTAAAGATATTAAAAAGGCATTTCACAAAGCTCAATAACAGTTCTTTTTTAAAAAGTCATTTAAATAGAAGTCAATGAATATACATATGCAAATATGCGTATATGCCCCCAAACCCAACATTTAGGCAGAACCTTCCTTAAAGGACACTCATTAGAGACATTCCAAATAGAACAACAAAGGTGCATCTCATTAATTTTGATAAAATTTTATATTATAATGAAGATAAATTTAATTTTACAAGTAATTTCATATATGTATCTTGGAAACAAAAAGACAAGTGTCTGTCTTTGATGCTGATATATTCACTTGAAAAACTGATTTTTTTATTGATGTTTTATTGAGCTCTACATTTTTCTCTGCCCCCTTCCCCGCCTCTTCCCTCCCCTCCAACCCTCTCCCAAGGTCCCCATGCTCTCAATTTACTCAGGAGAGCTTGTCTTTTTCTGCTTCCCATGTACATTAAATCTGTGGGAAAACTTTTTTTTTTAAAGTAAATGGAACAATTATAGATCAAGTGTTAATAAAACAGCAAGGTACAGCTTTCACATAAAGAAATCAAGTACTTGCATGCAATTATACTAACAGGTTGAAAGATACAAAGGAGTAGACTAGAAGGCCTTTTGGCTCAGTTTTAGCTAATAGTGCTTTTGAAGAATTTCCTTCAGTTTGGGATGTGGTAGCCTGTGTTTGTGCAGTGAGAAATGCAATTTTGTATCTCAGTAGAAGGAAAGAACACCAAGGATTCAATGAGGACCTTGGAGGGTGGGGAATTCCGATTCTCTGAAGATACTAAAAAGCCATATTACAAAGCTCAATATCAGCTCCTTTTTAAAAAGCCATTTAAATAGGAATCAATGAATAGATATGTATATATTCATTATATATAAACCATATATGTGTTCAGGAAACATGCATATAAGTTCAATAAGCCTTATTTATTTTGTGTGCGTGTGTGTGTGTGTGCGTGTGTGTGTGTGCATGTGTGTGTGTGTCATATGTATGCCTGTGAAGGTACGCATGCACACTTGTGTGAGTAAATGTAAGATACATAGCATACCTGCAGAGAGCAGAGGACGAACTCAGGTGCCGTTCCTTGCTCTTTAGTTTATTTGAGAAAGGGTTTATTTTGTTTATCTTTCTGTGAATGTCAGGCTAGCTATCAGGCAAGCTTACTTGGACTGTCCTGATTCTCTACCCCTCCCCTTAGAAATGCTAGGATTACAGATGTTCATGTTGTGGCATATGGCTTTATGGAGTGCTGAGGTATAAGTTCAGGTCCCCAGGCTTGCACAAGAAGGATCCTCACCCAATGCACCATTTCTGCAGTACTGTCCTGTTTTATACCACAGTACCCAGATAACAGATCTTCAGTTGCTTATGTTTGTGTTCTCCCTAGACCAGCACATGCATAATGAACAGTATTTTCCGTTTTACCTTCTTTCCTTTACCTCTTTCAATTCTGAGAGCATAGATATGCACCTGCTGCATAACAAGCAACCAATACCAAAGTAAATAAATAAATAAACTACTTAGTGAGCAAGTTCTAGTAATAGAAAAATGAAAATTCTTTAAACTGTTTCTTAGAGTCACAAACATTTTGAAAATAAAAAAGGTACCCTAGAATATTTTACCCTCAAACACTAGTAATCAGCATCCTTGCTTTGTGAGTTAAAAAAAATACATAAAAATAAAAAGAGCAACACTTTGATGTTTTCTTAATTCTTGAAAATCATTGTTTATTCAAAAAGGAGAGAATGATTAGAATTTTGTGTGTGTGGCATTTCTAGAATTTTCTATGTATATTAGGCTATTTCTAGGGGTTCACAGAGACTGAAGTGACAATCAGGGACCTTGTATGTGTCTTCTCTAGATTCTCTGCATGTGTATTATGGCTGTTAGTTTGTGTTCTTGTGGGACTCCTAACAGTAGGAGTTGGGGCATCTCTTACTGTTTTGCCTACTTTTGGAACCCTTTCCTCCTATTGGGTTGCCTCATCCAGCCTTGATATGAGGGTATGTGCTTAGTCTTTCTGTAACACGGTATTCCAGGTTTGATTGATATCCCTGGGAGACCTACTCCTTTCTGAAGGGAAAAAGAGGAGTGGATCTGGGGAAGAAGAAAGGTGCATGAAGGGACTGAGAGTAGAAAAGGGAAGGAAACTGTGGTCAGGATATAATATATGAGAGGAGAATAAATTAAAAAAAATAAAGAAACCTTCAAAGGCTAGAGAGATGGCTGTGTTTCCTAGCACCTAAATAAAAGCTGGATGTGGCCGTGAATATCTGTTACTCCTACCGTATATGTGGAGAGGTGTGTAGGAGGGGACACCAGTCCCTCTGTACCTGCTGGATAGTTAGACTAGCCCTGAACTGGCAAACTCCAGGCTCAGTAAGAGAAGATGTCTCAAAGAAGTAAGGCAGAGAGAGATTGAGGAAGATAGCCAGTGTCCTTCTCTGGCCTCCACAAGTGCACACATGCACACAACACACAGATACAAAGAACCATGCAAGCCCATATTTGTTATGCCTCAAGGCCACCCAATACTCTGTATCTGAGTAGTAATCATCAGTTCATTAAATATTTATAATGGCTAATAACTAATATGGTTTTTCTATTTAATGCTATCTGACAGGACAGATATAAACAGCTTTTATGTTGCCCTACACATCAAAGGTTCTAATATTTTGACAAGCTGTATGACATGTGATTAACTAAATATGCTTTAATTTCTTCACCTACTTAGTGTTCATCAATGAGTTTTATTTATTTATATTTTCAGTATTAAAGCAAAACAGTGTTTGTCTCTCAGGATCTAGCCTTCTTTCTAATTCCATCTTAAATCCACAAACATTTAGTCTGATCAAAAGCTGAAGATGTCCGGGGAAGTGAGCAGCAGCAGCCACTGATGTACCAAGACAACCTTACATTGAAAGCAAATGGCTGACCACTTGGTCCCCTATCTTATGACTTAATCTCCTTCCACCAGTGACCTCATTCCACTTGGTACAATCACACAAAAAAACACATCACTAAGAAAGTTCTTCTTCAACTCTAAAAGGAATTCATGCCATGTTGCTGGGAAGGGTTTTTCTGGGTAAGAGTACAACCAGAGAACGCAGTCACTTAAGCAAAATCTTTGGAGTAGAAGCCCTGGAGACACACCCAGGAACACTCAGAGCCCCTGTATTCATGGCCAGAAAGATGAACTTGAGATATTCCTCATTCCAAGAACACAGGTACCCTGCAACATAGGCTTTAATTTTATCTTAAAATTAAGATCACTTTAAGAACATGAATTCCCCAACCCCAAATAAACTAAAACAGAGAAAAAAATGTAGCTAATCCCACACATTTTATGAGCTGAATGTGTATTAACACCTCACTACCATCTTTCATATGTATTTTACATGTGTGAGATATAGATAAAGGAATTATGCTGATGTAAAGGAAATTGTTCCCCTACTGTGATGTACTATGGTTTATTTACTCTATTCTGTGACTAATTCCAGCAGTACTTGAAGCAATGACAGAGGGTCTGTCCCACACAGTAGCTGCAAGTTTGCTGAGCAATAGAAATATGACCAGCATGAATGATGAGAGCAAATGGAAAGTGAATGAATTTATTTCTAATTTTAACCATTTAAATGTAAATATTTAGCTAATGGGGAATTACAGCCTTTGTTCCATGCTCCCATCTTTAGGTTTCTTCTTTCCTCCCTCTATGGCCTTGTCTGAACAGTGCAGAAGCTGCGTTGTGCTTTCACAATTCCAAACCGAGTTTTTGGTGCTAACAAAAAGTAGATATGAACTTTTCTAGGGTGGAATGAATGATGTTTCCCAGAATGACCTAATCCTTGAATCCTGTCACCATTTATAAGAAAAGTGGCTATTTAGATGTGAATGAGTTGATCTTGAGATGGAAAGAGAATCTTGTATTATCTAGGTGGACCCAGTAAAATCAAAAGTGAAATAATTTGTTGTTTTGCTACTGTACTTCTCTAAGGAGGTACCTGAATTATAAGGACTACATGGACAAAAGGAGAAACACAGGGGTCAGAAGATACCCTGATTCTAGATTTGAGGATAGAAGTAGGTCACAAGCCAAAGAATATGGTCTACTTTCACAAGGCAGGAAGACAAGGAAAACAATTCTATCTCATAGCCTCCAAAAAGGCTGCCATACCACTGCGGACATCTTTTAGAACTTTGGCCTCCATACTGATTACATAATAAACTTGTGTTGCTTTGTACTTCTTTGTTTGGGATGATTTGTTACAGCAGCCATGGGAAAATAATACCCAGCTCTGGAAAAGGTCATGTGGTCTTCATGACCTGTATGATGGTCTTTGGGGTCTGCCATGTTTGTGGTCTGTGGTAATGTTAAGGACAGAATCTGAGTGCTTTTATCATACCACTGATGTCCACTGTTGCTCCTGAAACCTATGCTTTCTAAGAGGGTGTTTTACCCGTAGAAACCTTAGGACCTTCTGAGCCATCTGTGTTAAGTGTAGGAGAGGGAGATCATCCCTAAGCCTGACTTTCCTTCTTACCCGATCTAGATCTACAACCTAAATCTGTGACTGTGAAGACTGATTGCATGGATAATGGCAGCATTGCTCCTGCTTACTTTTCAATTGATTTAAATTTTCTATTAAACTACCTTAAATTCAAATGTCAAACTATTTTTGAAAAAGTGCTTTGAATGTACCTCTGTCACATTTGCCTCATCTGAGGTGAGTCCAGGTATTTACATTTTGCAGAAGGATCCTCTCATTTCATTTTCTGATTTCCCTCCTTATATGAGTTCCATTCATGAGAAAAGTTGGCTTATTGGAAGATGTTATAGTTTGGAGTCAGAAGCACTGCCATTGTGTCACAGGTCCCAGAAGATGTTATAGTTTCGATTAGGGAAGTCCCCAAAAGTGTGTAATGAAGACTTGGTACCCAGCTAAAGATTCTGGGAAGTATTTGGACCTCTAGGCTACGATGGCTAGAGGAAGTTAGGCTATTGGACCCATATTTTCCCAAAACTCTGTTGAAGGAGGCCTACTAGTTTGTTCCTGGCTGCTTAGCCCCAAAATAATCACACAGAAACTATATTAATTCAATCACTGTTTGGCCCATTAGCTCTAGCTTCTTCTTGGCTAACTTTTATACAAACCCATTTCTATTAATCTGTATATGGCCATGTGGCTTACTGGCTAAATTTCTGGCATCTGTCTCTGGCAGGGCTACCTGGCTTCTCTCTGACTCAGCCCTTCTTTCTCCCAGCATTCAGTTTAGTTTTCCTGCCTAGCTCTGTTCTACCCTATCAGGCCAAGCCAGTTCTTTATCAACCAATTCACAGCATACAGAGGGGAATCCCACATCAAAACTCTACTGAGGTCCTAGCTCCTCCCTTTCTCTAATCGGCATTCCATTCACTTTGGTGTGACATGGTCACTGCCATGATGCTTGTCTTCCATCAAGCCCAAAGCAAGAAGATCAGAAGACTGTAGACCTGAAACCATGAACATAAAACTTTCCTTGTTCTAAGTGTATTTTCTGAGTTGTTTCGTCGAGACAACAGAAACCTAGCAAGCATGGGTTTTCATTGGTGTTACCCATTAGGCACTGTTTGATGTTAGGGCAGTTGGGTGTCTGTGGGTCTGTGGAATTTTATTTTGATGTTAGTGTTGGACATATTGTTGGGAAAGGCAAGTAGAAATTTAGTCAATTTTTAAAAATAAATTTATTAATTTATTTTACATCCCAACTGCAGTTTCCTTCCCTTCTCCCATTCCCTTTCCACATCTCCCCTCCACTCCCTTTGCCCCCATCCAGTTCTCCTCTGATTCTGTTAAGAAAGGGGCATGCCTCCCATGAGTATCAACAAAGCAGAGCATATCAAGTTGAGGTAGGATAAGTTCCTCCTCTTATAATAATGCTGGGCAAAGCAACCCAGGATGAGGAATAGGATCCCAAAAGAAAGCCAAAGTGTTAGGGACTGCACCTGCTTGACCTTGTGGCTTGGCTCACTGAAATTTAGTCAGTTATTTGGCTGAGTATATTTAATGTATTTAGGAGATCAGAATTTCTAATTATGAGACGGGAATTTATTGTGCTGTAACTGGTGTGTCCCAAGCCTGAAAAGCCTGAATAAATTTCTGTGTGTGTGTGGAAGGAAGCACTAAATACTGCTACTTTCTTTCCACTATTAGCACATGATGGAAACTTGCTACACTCCACAAAAGGGAAGAATTAATAGCCAAGACCTGTTTTCCAGTAGTAAAAACACAATCGACTCCTAAATCAACTAAATTGCACAATATTTAAGCGGATGTTGCAATTAGCTGTGGGTAGTTAGGTTTGAGCATATATTTTCTTACTAGTGAAGTATAAATTCCTAAAATAATTTAGTGTATTAGTTATGAAAAATTCTGAGAACAACCCAACAGTTTTGACACAAATGCAAAGGTTATAATAACTTAATGAGGATTAAAATAGGTTCAAGATCCTTTAACAAGATACAAATAAAAGCATATGCACTTTTCTCCAGGAAATTTAGATAGCTTTTATGTAAGATAGTGTTTCTGTGGAAATGAGCTGTTTGTAATTAAAACTAAGCAGGCCAAGTCATTTCAGGATCATTTACAAAGTCAAGTGCCTGTTAGTAAAAGTTACATTTGCATTGCTATTATTGGCTTTGAAATTATTTCCATTTGAATGAATTATTTCCTTGAAAGTAGTTCAGCACCAGGGAATTCTGAAATTTAATGATGATGACTAATGAAAGCAAAGCCTTGTTCTTTGACTTACTTTGCTTTCTCTGTTTCTAGTCAAAGGTTGAGTGATTCAATAATGAGTTCAGTTTATCATCTTGATAGTGCGCCTGTTGACTCTGACACAGGTCTATCAAATCCCTGGAACACCCTTTAAGTTCAAAGTAGTTAGGTGCCCAAGAGAGAAGAACTAGAGAACGCCAATGTTTAGCTGAAGTAGAGCTAACTATTAGGAAATCCAACAATGCAGCATCTGTATAACATTTAAGGCTATTATTAGTCAGATATGAGATAGTTAAATTATCTCATAATTGACTAGTCTTACCTTGAAAGTCAAAGAAAAAGTATTTCCTTATACACACAATTCTCCATGCTGATAAAAGCCTTTGTACCCAATCCTAATCACTAAAACTAGCCCTAATCTTTAATCCTAACTATAGACTATGATGTTTTCATGACCTACAACATCTTCTGGGCATTCTTCTTCATACTAAAAGCTCAGTTCAAACATATCATCCATGATTATTGTTACCTTCACTCTCCCTCTGTGGTATACCAGACAAACCACAAACCCCCGGAACAACCCAAACATTACTACAATAATACTTATCATATTGACTGTATCAAATTCTCAGAGACTCTGTACACTGCATAGAGCATCACAAGCACCAGATAAATATTCTTTCCCAAATAAAGCATATAACATCATTCATTTCTAAGTATGCCTTGCATTTCTTAAGTAGAATTTATAAACGTTTTCTCTAGAAACCACTTCATTTTCAGACCCTAGTAATTTTAGTCAATTTAGTCACGAGTCGATTTCCCTTTATTCTCTTTCTCCTCCTTCCTCTTCCTTTTCCTCTCTCCCTCTGCTTTCCCCTTTCCCTCCTCCTCTTCCCCCTCTCCCACTGTCTATCTCTATTTCTGTTAAAATATGTTCCAATGAAACCTAACAACTATTGCCTTGAATCACACATGAAGGAGAACAGAATCTGTAGCAATTGTATGAGACACCATGAATCAGATGAGACTGCGGCTACCAACTGACATTATAAGCAAGAGGAAAGTTTAAAAATAATGACTTTGAAGTGAATTTTTTTTGCAAACCTTTGCTTAGTTTACCATCATAAATAACAGTGAGTCATAAACTAGGCCCTGTCTTCACAGTAGTTAGAAATTTATTCTACTCATTTTAAAAGTACTGAGAACACAAAAAGCAAAAAAAGATGGTATCTGAATTAATCCATTATGAATCAAGTGATATCTGATAAAACAAGCCTAATCTATGTTTTGATGAAATAATTCATGTGTCAATCACCAGGTCGGTGTCCCACTATTACTGACTTCTATGGGATGAGATTTGTGCACAGGGTTTCCTCTATCTTTCCCTAACAGATAAAGAAACAGGTGTGAAGCCTGCTAGATGACAAGGATTAAGGTTGTTAATCTGACGATCCATCTCTGGCAGTAGGAAGCTGTGAGACCTTTGGGAAACTGTTTAACATGCTTGGCCATAATTATGTGCAACTCTGTGGGTAAAGAACAGAAACCTTAACCCAGCATTTTATAACCTTAAGCTTCTTTGATTTCTTTGCTTTAGAATATCTCAGATGAAAATTTCTCTAAACTGTTTTCTCTTATTTAGTTATTAATCAGCCTGCATTTTTGGAGGCGGCCCACTGTCCTATGTACAGATCCGTCTTATGTAGAAAACTTTTCCAAGGAAATTTGACTTCAATTGATATAGTAAATAATTGCAGGATAAAACAAACCCCATGTCATAGGACAGCTAATCCTTCTCCCTCAAGTCTCCTTAAACAGCAATTCCCCGCTTCCCCTTCAACAGTTTAAATCCTTCATGTCTGTAACAAAGTCTACAGCCTTTTTGTAAACAATCTTTCACAAATTGCCTCTGATAGAGAGGTTTCTAACCAGCTCAATTTACAACAAAAATTGTGTTCTGAAGATGCTGGCATGATCTCCAAAGAATAAGAAATCAACAGTGAGAAAATAACAAAGCAGTAGCAACTGCTTAAGTAATTCACCATGAGTTTTGCTTTGAAACAGCTGTTAGACTTATGTCAGATACAGTCATTTCAATATCTTCTTTTACAAAACCCCAAAATTTAATAAATATAGTCTACCCTTTTGGAACAAGTGTTTAAAAAAATGAAATGAGAAAGGATAAAACTGGACACTAGAAAGACTGTGTGCCGTCAAGAATAATCCAAATTTGTTAAGCACAGTAGGTAAGGTTATATTTGCTGTTTGTTAGAGACTAAGAATTATTTATGTGCCTAAGGAATTCTTTCTGAAGATCTGGGTTTGTGGCTGCTTTGCCTCTGTAACTTATGGGTTATCAAAAGCTTACTGGAGAAACTTTGGTGCTCAAGTCCTCGTTAGATTTCAGATATGCTCTGTGACCTTAGGCACAGTTAATTTCACTGTATCACTACAAATTTTTTAGCTTATTCATATGAATCATAAAGGGATGAAACAAAGAAGTCTCATGATCCTCCCTGGCTCTCCTTTTTGTTTCATCTGAGCAATTTGAATTGTTTTCTTTAGTATAGAAACAAACACAGGTGAATTCATGTTTTAAAATGTTATAGACAATTGTAACACATGCATTTTGACCATTTCATGCTAACATGACTTTTTGTTTGTTTAAGACAAAAACCTCACTATGTAGCTCTAACTAGCCTGGAACCCTGGCCTCGAGTGGTATGAAAGCTCCATTTTTTAGTGTGTGTGTGTGTGTGTGTGTGAGTGTGTGTGTGAGTGTGTGTGTGTGTGTGTTCCCTAGAGAACCTAGAAGAAAGTATCAGAGTCCCTAAAGATAGAGCTATATAGACTGTTATAAGATGCTTAATGTGTGCTGGAAACCAATCTTGGGTCCTCTTGAGGAGCAGCAAGCAGTCTTAAGCACCGTTTGAGCACTTAAGTTGATTAACCTAAGTCTAAGATAAAAATTCACTAATCCTCAACAATATTAGTAGAAATTAATACGATATTATATACCAACGATGATATAAAAAACTTCCATTGCTAAGAGACAGTTACAGAAATCATTTCTTTTTAAATGTTTATTTTTTATTCTCTGTTATCTATAATTTCTAGAATACTAATGCTATCAGAACTAATTCCATATATAAAATCCTCTGTTTATGCATATATAAAGACACAAGTTCAGATATAGCTTCCTGACTTTATAAAAAATTTACAAAATACACACATGCTATATAAATTGTTAAAATCAATCTTAAAAGCAATGTATTGTATTATTGATGTTTGAGCAGTCTCAAATATTTTCTATGATACCACTGTAAGATTTATCACATCGTCTAGGGTTCCTCTGACTCTGCCTTATGTTTGGATATGCATCAATCAGTTGCTGCATTGTGTAGGTCTGATGGCCACTGGGCTAAGCATTGATCTATGAGTAGATCAGACTATCATTAATAATTATTTCATTGAGAAGGAGGAGAAGGGACTTTAGGAGCCAGATAGTTGAGGGCACCACGGGAGCATGGCCCACAGAATCAACTAAAACAGGGCTCAAAGTGAATCAGAGAAAATAAAGAAACAATCACAGAGACTACCTGGGCCAGAGCTAGCTCCTCTAAGTATAAGTTATGGTTCTATAACTATTTGTTCCTTTGGGCCTCATAACAGTGGGGGGTATCTCTGATTCCTTTCTGCTCTTAGGACCCTTTTGCTGCTACTGGGTTGCCTTGTCTAGCATTCATATGATGGTTTGTGTCTCCTAGCCTTATTGTTGCAAGGAGGTGCCGCTTGTTCATAATCACAGCACACAGAAGGGACTCCCACATCACCTTATTGTACATTGTTGTTGGTGGTGGTGGGGTTGTTTAAGGGAAACTAAGGAGGAATGGATATGGGGGAGGGAGAGGTGTGTGAGCGGGGAAATAGATGGAAGAAAAGCTGCAGTCAGGTGTAATGAATGAGAGAAGAATTTAAAAAAATAATCATATCATCTGTTCTGATAAAGTTGGCTCCAGTTTTTAGAAGTCTTTGACCAAATATCTAAGGCCTGAGCATCCTATATCCCAAAGTCACAGGAAAAAA
Source organism: Bramus lutescens (assembly GCA_001685075.1). Lineage (NCBI taxonomy): Eukaryota > Metazoa > Chordata > Mammalia > Rodentia > Cricetidae > Bramus > Bramus lutescens. The sequence goes on from LOEQ01002517.1 coordinate 287,839, forward strand.
TAGCCTGTATTTCATTAGGTAACACATGCCATTGTTCTTCTATGGTTCCTTTCTTCACTGCTGCTTTTTTATTTTTACTTTTGGGAGCTGAGGAAAAACTGTTCTGTGTCATTTGAATACAAAATCAGCATTTATGACCCATTCTAAAGGAGGAGTTACATGGAGCTTTTGTAGTATTGTGTATCTCTCTGTGTGTAATGTGTAAATATCTAAGTAGCATGGATGTATGTGTTTGGTGAGGCGTGTATACATATATATCTATGCTGGCATGTTGGCAGAGGTTTCTGTCTTGCCATTTAGTCCCAAATGAACACACAGAGGCTTACATTAATTATAAACTAGTTGGACTAGCAGCTCAGGCTTTTCTTATTAATTCTTACATCTTAAATTATCCCATAATTCTTGTTTGTGTCAGCAATGTGATTTGGTACCTTTATCAGTGACGGCTTCTCATCTTGCTTCCTCTGCGACTGGGTGACAACTACAGATTGCCTAATTCTTCTGTTCTTGTTGCTCCACCTAAACTTCCTGCCTGGTTACTGCCTCATTTCTTTTCCCAGAATTCCCCTGTTCTTGTTACTCCACCTAAACTTCCTGCCTGGTTACTGCCTCATTCCTTTTCCCAGAATTCTCCTGCTCTTCTTGCTCCACCTAAACTTCCTGGCTGGTTCCTGGCCAATCAGCATTTTATTAAAGCAATGTAACTGACAAATCTTTACAAGGTACAAGATCATTGTCCTACAGCAGTGGTGTATGTTTATTGGCTGGAAATAGTATTATATTTATATCTAGAAAACATAGATCTGGGCTCTGGAGAGAATATTCAGCACTTAAGAGCATTTGCTCCTTTTGCGGAGGACGAGAATTTGTTTGCCAGAACACACAGAGATGCTCATAACCACCTATACCTCCAATTCGAGGGGACCCAATAACCTCTTCTGGCTTCTGTGGTCTTCTGTGCACACATGGTGCACATAAATTCATTTTGGCACGCACACACACATACACAAACACACACACACATGTTTAAAAAGCTTAAATGGGAGAAAACATAAATCTCTTTTATAAAACATATTCTGCCTTGTGAAAATGCCTTTCCTTAAAGTTAAAATATCATTCTATGCTTTTTAAGAAGCACTTATTTCAACCTATTTTGCAGGATGCTCGCTTCAGTTAGACTGGTATTTATTAAGTATAATCATAGGGAAATAAAAACATCTCCACTGACCTTCATTAGTGGATATTTGAGACATTAGGACTCAGTGAAGCCTATAAACGGAGATGCTTCCATTTGATTTCAGGCTTGTATGAAATAGTAAACCAATTAAAAAAGATACTCTACTGCAAAAAATGTAATGTACCCAAGTCTTTCTAATTCACTAAACTTAGAATGTTTCTTTATTTAAATAACTACAACTGCTTGTATGCATTTGTAATAAGTCTTCAATGAAGTTGGCTATTGCTTCATAGCCATTTAATTAGTAATATATCACTCATTGGAGATAGTTAATCAATTAACCTTTTACAAAATACAATAATGTCATATTCAATAAAAATAACCCATGCTACTATTTTATTTCATGAAGGGAATGTGTAGACCTACAAATTTTTAATTCTGCACCTGTTATTCCACTGTTATTTTTTATTTTTTTCTATAATGATTATCTTGCAAAACTGTATCTTAACTTACCAGGTGGATTTGCATAGGTTTCCCATTGCTCTTGTAAAAGTTGTGTCTGCATTAAAGGCCTTCATTTTGAGGGCTAAGGATATGTGTTCTCGTTTCTATCAATGGAATAGCTCCTGGTAGGTAGAGAAATTATATATAGCCTTTTATTGGACAGGTTAAATTATTGTTTCATTGCATTAGAAGCATGAGATCTGTGATCAACTTGAATTGTATGACAGATATTTGTGAAAATAATAATCTAAAAATTACAAGAAATGGATCAGACTGAGACTTTCACTGTTTCTATTCAAAGGTTCTGAAAATTACTCCCAATTGTTAAAACTAATCAATAGTCACTTCTCCAAAATCTATTTCACTATTATTAATAGAGAATCTACTCAATGCCAGCTAAGACTATATAGGTAGATATTATGGACAGCAACAGAAGCAGAAAAGCCCCAAGTCTTCACAGAAAATATAATTGAGTAGATGTGGTAGTTTGATGGCTCTCATAGGCTCATAGATTTGAAAGATTAGTCACCGTCTACTGGACCTGTTTGCAAAGATTCAAAAGATTAGAAGGTATTGGCCTCATTAGAGTAGGTGTGGCCTTGTTAGAAGTGTGTCACTGGGGCTGGGTTTTGTGTTATTTACTGCCCTATTGCTGGGAAAAGACCCCATAGCTAGAGCAACTCTTACAAGAGAAGGTATTTAACTAGGGCTTGCTTACAGTTTCAGAGGTTTAGTCCATTATATTAATGGTGGGGAGTATCCTAACATGCAGGCAAACTTGGTGCTGGAAAAGTAGCTGTGATCTCTACATTCGGATCTGCTGGTATGAGGAAGAGAGAGACAATGGTCTCAGCTTGGACTTTTGATAGCTTAAAGCCCACCACTACTGACTCACTTCCTCCAACAAGGCTCTACCTCCCACAACAAAGCCATGCTTCCTAATCCTTCTAAAGTGGTGCCACTCTCTGATGACTAAGTATTCAAATATACAAACATGTGGGGGCCATTCTCTGTCAAACCACCACAGGCTTTGAGCTTTCAAAAAGCCATGCCAGATCTAGTCTTTCTGCTTGTGGACCAGAATGTAGTGCTCAGCTGCTGCTCCAGCTCCGTGTTCCCCACCATGATGCTAATGAACTAAGCCTCTGAAACAATAAGCAACCTCTGCACCCCCTGTTAAATGCTTTCTGAGAGTTGCCTTGGTCATCATGTCCCTGCACAGAATAGGCAGCAGAACACTGAGTAAGACAGTAGAGAAGAATAAAAATAAACAAGGGCCCAGAGGATATATGCTAGAAATTTTGATAAATATAAATATGTGTTGATGGGTTGGGAGTGATTATTTCAGATTGAGAACTCAAAAGAGAGGCAACTTTGAAAAGTTATGCATAAGGTAAGGAACAAAGGATGCCAAAGAACATTTTCTTGTGCCGAGTGATGGTAGGAATGCTTTGTAGCAAAAAGAATTGGGTAAACAAATATACTAAGGGCAGATATGACCCTCTAGAGAAATGAAAGGCAGCTGGTGTCACTGGGGCACACACTGAGGGGAATAGGAAGGCAAGCAGCAGAGTGGGCAGCAGTTCACAGCTGCTCTTTTTTTTTTTACAAGTATAATGAGAATCATGAAAGTCTTTTTTTAAAAAGACATAATGAAGAACACCGTGGCATTTCTTGAGACTGAATTAAGACAAGGCATGATGGCAGAAGTGCATCTCACCCAGGTCCATGGTAGTCCAGGGAAAGGCGATGGCGTGTTGAGCTGAAGAGTCAGAAAAAGGTGAACATATGTGATTGGGCTAGAAACAGGATATGAGAAAGGTGTGTTCAAGTTTCTGGTTATAAGTAAATGGACAGACGATGCCACTAGCTGAAGCAAAGACAAACATAAAGGAAAAAATTAGGGAGAAAAAGAAAAGGATATCTTTAGTCATATTCACTTGGAATGCCTGGTACATCCTAAAGTCCAAGAAATGACTGCATGTTCAACTGTGTAACCCTCAAAAAAAGCCTCAAATACACAATAAGTTTTTAGCCAGTAGCTTTGCCTGGGAAGAATCCCAATGCTGAACACAAAGGAAGCTAGGAAAATTCTGGGGATTGGAGGTAAACTAAGAAAGATGCTGTGAGTTCAAGTACATATACAGACTGGGAAAGTAGATTTGAGTTTGGTGTTGGCTGAGGAAGAAAGAACTTTCTTAAATAAAAAACTTTTGCAAGATGCGTGGCTATGGGAGTGATGAGAGATTTGGGTCAGAAACTGGAGGGGCATTTGGAAAGAACAGTGTCCGTTCACTTTAGATGAGGGGAATGGCTCTTTACTGAATGGAATAACCCAGGAAGGGCAAAGTTGGTGATTCTGAGGAAACAGGGAGTTATGTACACGAGAAAAAGAGAGGTGTTAGAATTCCAAATATATATATTGGATTGGCAAGATCTTGGTAGCTCTTTCTCTACTTGTGTTGCTTTTGTATACAAGTAATTTTTAATAAAGAAAATGATTACTTATAGTTTAATTTAAAAATACAAGCTTTCCCTTATCACCAGGTTGTCTCTAAGGAACCCATTGTTGTAACCTATGATATTTCTTTGAATGATATAGTCATATATAGAATATATATCTATATGAATACATGTGTAATTATAAAGAAATTACCCATGTCTGCTTGCATCAGTCATAGCCCTAAAGAGCTTCCCATTAAACTCAGAGTTTAAAGAAAGCTTAATTATATGCAGGTTAATTATAGAGGGAGCTACATGGGGAAAGTGATAATGCAGGCAAGTAGACCTACCTGCTACATTAGAGAATTCAAAAGCCTAAGGCAGCATATATTTGTATAAAAGATGTTCTAAGGGGCTGGAATGATGGCTCAGTGGGTAAGAGCACCTTCCTTTGGAGGAGGACCAGAGTCAGTAACCAGCACCTATGTGGTGTCACACAACCATCTGTAACTCGTTTTAGGGAATCCCATGTTCTCCTCTGGCCTCCACAGGCATTGAATGAACATGGCATACTAAACTTATGAAATATGCTCATAAATAAAAAGAATTGCCCTCAGTGGATATATCTATGCTTCCATATGGGCATATCTATGGTGGTCTTTCTTCATTAATGATTCAGGATGGCCAAGCCCACTGTGGGCAGTGCCACCCACATGTAAATGGCCCAAGACGATAAGATCAAGCTGAGAAAGCCAGTAAATAGAGCCCCTCTATAGCCTCTGTTTTAGTTCCTGCATTCAGGTTACTGCCTTGAGTTCTTGCCTTGGCTTCCTTCATGATGAACTGTGAACAGTAAGCCAAAATAAACCTTTTTCCTCTACTAGGTTTTTTTTGCCAGTATTTTATTACAGCAACATAAAAGTAAACTAGAAAACAGACCTTCATGTGCACACATACATATACACATACATGCACACATATAATGCCATGTGTATTTCTGTATGTGAATCATCTAACTATTCATGCCCTTTGCTAATATTTTAATGGAATAATTTCTAGAAAATTTAAAGCATTTTACACAGCTTAAATAAGCTCTTGCACATTACATTAATAATTGCTCCATAGCTTGGCTTTTAATTCTCTTTAGATTTGGTTATATTTGACCATGCAACATTTAAAAAGAAATGTATTTGTAGTTAAATTCCTCCATCAAATTCTTCCCCTCAAAGTCCAGAGAATCCCATGGAAAAGGTAGCAGAAAAAGTGTAAGAGCCAGAGGGGCTAGTAGATACCAGGAGAACAAGGCCCTTTAAATCAACTGTGCAAAGCTTATATGAATTCACGGAGACTGAAATGGAAAGTATAGGGCCTGTGTGAGTCTATAGCAGTACACCTGTTCCTCTGCATATATCTATCTATCTATCTATCTATCTATCTATCTATCTATCTATCTATCTATCTATCTA
>LOEQ01002517.1:311156-327059 GCA_001685075.1 Bramus lutescens
CTTCTGGTGGCTCATGTATGTTTCTGATGGCTAGTGTGTGTGCTTCTGGTGGCTAGTGTGTTTGCTAGCTTATTGGTGTTGCACTGACTTCTCTTTATTTCTCCATCTCTAAATTGTAAGAATGTGTAAAACGAAACTGTGCACCCAGCTGTGGCCCTCCTCTGATGGCTCTCCCTACACCCACTTCAGTTATCTCCCGGCTTCCTTCCCAATGCTCCTAATGCTCCTTAGGTTCTCATTATCATCTCATTTTCCTACAGTGTTCCTTAAACTTTTAAGATTATAGTCCTTATTTACATAAATTAAATTCAAGAAGCCATCCCTCATCTCTGAGCTTAATGGACTTTTCTCCCTCATGCTGCGGTACTTGGTATTCTCTTAGGAATCATCCATCCTTCTGTATTCTATGGCCATTATATGGAATTGCCTTCACTTTCCTAGACTTATCCTTAATTACACGAAACCTTTAGGCTATGCACCTAAACAGAGAGGCAAAAGACAGAATTTGGGCAGCTGACAAAGAGAAGCAAATGTTTGGGAACGGAAATTGTTAAGACCATTCAAATTCTAGATACATATTCTGAGATGAAATGCTTTTACACCTATCTATTTTTTAAGAGACAGATGGTGATTCCGATATAAAGACATGACATTGCTGTGGAGTAATAAGAGACAAACCAGATAACCTGCATGGGTCCTTTCCGCTTTTAAACCTGTGGCAATTCCTAGATCAGCAATCTTAAAAGAGCAGAGGGTTCTCATGCTGCCGCACATCTGTGTCTAAAATCTTTCCCAAGCAGAGCATCGCTAGGGAGAGCCTGAAGTGTGTGAAGGCAACGGTTCCAGCTGCTGCTGTCGGGAACAGGCATTCAAGGTCCATATATCGCAGATATGGATAATACTATACCATACATCCATACCATGCTGTTGATAGTCCATTGTGCTTATAAGTAATTTTATTCAAAGCATAATATTTCAAAAGAATGTAACCTTACCTTCTGCAGTTACGTTGTCAAATTTACCAGCACTGTGACACCTGGAACTTTTGGCCACCAGGAACTTAAACAGTTTAGGAGTCCATGATGACAACTTTGGATATTGCTACAAAACCAAGCAGTCACTGATAATTTTGTTGTGTCTCTAAGAGACAAGTTAGCTGTTTGGTCTTACAGAATTGGATTCATTTCCTTGGCTCCCAGTGTATCTGCTGTGCAAGGTACTACTTAGTGGGACCATGTCTACAAAAACCTGGGTTTCTACCATGGTTTCCTTCCCAGTCACCCTTTTGGTCCCATTCTATTTGCAAGATGTGTGCTCCGACCTTCAGCTTACTCTTGGCCCATGCCACTGGCCCAGTTGAAAGGCTGTTGCATACCTTCTCCCTCTGCATTGCTGTGTATATTTCTCTGCTTCCCTGGTTCTCAGCTCATTCACTGCCTTAGAGACACCGTCTGAACCTGAGAAAGGTACCTTGCTCTAGGATATACAGCCCCTGTGGGTGGAAATGTTGCCTTTGTATTTGTGCTTTATAAATAATATCTTCTTCCATTGCACTATAATCGCTGGAAGGAGGAGGTGCCTGGTTTTGCCACCATTTTACTGAAAACATTTATTATATATATGGGCATACATGTGTGCTATGGATGTGCTCTGACTTAAAGAATTCACAAATGCCATGGAATATTACAAGCATTTAAGGGTTGTTTTTGGAAGAAAATTCTCTTTAGGCAGAGTTATGAAAATAGCCAAACAACAAAAGTGAGGAGAATATGAAAAAGAAAGAGGAAAATAGAGAAAGAAGGGGAAATGTGGATATATGGATGGCAGAGGAGTCAGTGACCATGACTCCAGGAAGACCTTAGAGAGTAAACCGTGGTGAGAACTCACTTGGGGCTTTCAGCATAGCAGCAAATGAACCTTTTGAAATGATCTGTGACTTGTAGGCTGCCATTTTTCTGTGTTTTGTTTTATTTTGTTTTGTTTTGCCAAATCACTTTAATTCTATGAACTTCAGTTCCCTCTTGGACATTCATTGGATCATTTTTCATTTTGAGATGAGATCTGTTTTGCTGAGGTTGCTTACAAACTCAAGGGCTTCCTGCTTCAGCTCTCTAAATGCTGTAATTTGAAGTGCTAATCTAGTGTTTGTTGTTACATTCTGGTTTCTCTAATTCACTGCTTACGTATGTATGTATACCCGGGTGTGTGTGTGTATATGTATAGGTATATACGTGTATATTTAAATAGTTATTGTGAAGTTTAATCATAAACTTGATCAAATTACTAAATTTAAATTCCATTGAGATGTATTCCTCATAGTGATAAACAACATGTAGACCTGGTAATCACCTCCTATACCTGCTCCTTTCTCTCCCTATATGATTTTACTATTCTTTGCTTAGTTTTCTTGATTCTATATTCATGTCATATGAATATATGTATCCATTTCATATGAACATACATATATAAAACACATACATATATACACATACATATATAAAATAATATATATAATATACATATATATGATCTTTTTATATCTGCAAAATCTACAATCCACAAATGATAGTGGAACCCATTTTTGCTTTCTGGATATGGTTTGTTTTCTTTAATACAATCTCCAGTTGCATCCATTTTGCTTCATGGTTGAGTAAAATTTCAGTGTGTGTGTGTGTGTGTGTGTGTGTGTGTGTGTATCACATTAACCGCATCTGTTTATGTGTTGCTAGATACCTAAACTGATTCTGTACCTTGCCTGTGGTGAATGGTGCTGCATTTAACATAACTGTGCCCCTGCTGGCTACGATGTGGGGGAAAGTGTTGGCAAGAATGCAAATTAGTCCAGCCATTATAAAAATGAATTTGGAAATTCCTCAAGAAAATGAAGCTAGAGCTGCCATATGACCCAGCAATATGTTCTAATTTTTAAGAACTTTTATTAATCCATTAGGTCTCAAAATCTGCTAGTCAAATTTTGCCTTGATTGTAAATTCATATGGATAAAAGTAACTCTGCTAGCGTCCTTTCACCTGATTTCCATGCCAGTGAGTCGCAAGGCAAGAATCACAGGTTGTCTCAATATTGAAGCCAGTACCCTCTGAAAACACAGAAGATGTCCATAGCTTATCAAAATGCTATGCTGGCCAATTTGTAAGCATGGGTTGAAATTGTTCTTTCTAATCCTGACAAGATATTTAAGTAGCTAGATTTGGCTTCTCTGCTTCCAAGTGTACACCACCAAATTCTTTTTCCTCCCATTCCATTGGACACATGGCCTACTTCAGATGGCCATTGTGCGCCTGTTATTAAACACAGCTGCAAGAACATGAATCCCTACCAAGCTCATCAGCACACTGCAGCTGACTGTTTTATCCCTGGAATGCAGAAGGATGGAGCTGCCATGGCAATTAAACCGCACCTTCCATAGAAGAACATGTTTTCAGTAAAAATTAAATGCTTATAACTTTAGCTCATTCCCACAGCTGTTTTGTTGGGATTAAGAACTGTGGATAAAATTGAACCATACACATACTTTTTATGGTCTGGGTTGTGTCTGTCCATGTTTATAAAATATTATAATCACAGAGACATGGGAAAGAGGAAAATATTAAATTTTTTTATTACGTTGCTTTTTCTAGTTTTATTTATACTACCTCCTGGATTTTTTTAATTGTTTACTTTTTTCTTCTGTTTTGTACTTGTTTTAATAACTCCTTAGTAGTAGAAGCACAATGTATACAGAAGTTTCTGTTCTACCTGGTCTCACAGCCATTCAGTCCTAAATAAACACACAGAGGCTTATATTAATTATAAACTGTTTGGCCTATTGCTCAGGCTTATTGCTAACTAGTTCTTACAACTTAAATTAACCCACAATTCTTATCTATGTTTAGATATGGCTTGGTACCTTACTCAGTGAGTTGAATTGCTCATGGTAAAGTGCCCTCCAAAAGTATGAGGACCTGAGTTCAGATTTCCAGAACCCACATCAAAAGTCAGATGTAATAGAATGCACATCTAATTCTGTTTCTGGGGTGACAGAGGAAGGGTGCCCCCATCCCTGGAGGTTTCTGATCAGCAGTCTTTCCAAATTGCTGGGCTCCATATTCATTGTGACTCTCTCAAAATAAGGCAAAAACCAATGGGAAAAATCAAACTGACCAACATCTGGCCTTCACAAGCATGTGCACACACATGTGAACATAGTTCACACACCTGCACAGCATATGAATATAAACACATATATAATAAGCACATGAATGCAATGAAATTAAATGTGTTAATGACCCCTTGCTGAGTTGCATGTGTTCTCCAGCCCAAAAGCTCGTTTTTTTCACGAAAGATGAAGCACGTAGGCAGAGAGAAAGTGACAAGTGGCATCACTTCCCACAGTCACACTTATAACAAAAAGAAGCAGTCACCCTAAAGTCCTTTCCTCACCTTGTCACCTGGTATCTACAGATAACATGAGTGGGAAGAAATGGGAATGCGCCATCTTTTCAGAATGGCAGGAGGCTCTTTAGGGCCATTTTGTCTTTCAGATACAACCAAATAAATTACACTGGATTAAAATAGTACAGGTCATTTGCAGAAACACAGCCCAAGGACCTTTACCTTGCTAGAGCAGCCCACAGTTCAAATTAATCCTTTCTTTACATTTTGCTTCAGAACTCAAGTTAAGATTAAACATGGAAAGGAATGATTTAATTCCAGTTGTACAAAGATGTGCAGTAGTTTCAAGGATTTTTTTCTCTTTCACATTTAAAAAGGAAAAACGTTGATCGCAAATACATATTAAAAAAGCATTGTGCTGGAGAGACGGGCTGCGATCCTGTGAACTTCTGAAGTGCCAGAGCTGGGTCTGCAGGGAGCTGGTAGTGTTAGTTAAATCCCCCTGTAGTTTGGATCTCAGTGACTGTCTTATCCAACATCTGAGAGCAGAAAGGAATACAAAACACCCATCTCTACATGTCTGTCAGGTTGACTTATGAGAAAAAGAATAGAAAGCAAGAAATAAGCTTAAGATGAAAATGGCAAGGAAACCTGGAAAGGTTTTTTTTTTTTTTCTGAACAGGGAGTGGGAAAGAATCAGAATTGAAAATAACATATATCCTGCTGTAAATCTTTTCAACTCCCTCTCAGATCAAAGCATCTTTTGTTTCTATGATGCCATAAGCCACCAACTTTTTTTAAGATTCAGTTTTATTTATTTTTTGAAAATTCTGTGCATATATACAATGTGTTTTGACCATATCCACACCCACTTCCTCTCCTCCAATTCCTTGAAGGCAGCCCTCCCACCTTGGTTCACTTCCAACTTCATGTATTCTTTTATTTTTTTTTAATTTAAACCCACTGAATCTAGTTAACGCTACCAGTATGTGTATGAGTTTAGATCATTTGCTGGAGCATGGTCAACCTCCAAGGGGCCACATCATAGCTCACTCTCAGCAGCCATCAACTGTCCTGGTTAGTGATGTGACTTTGGGAGCCGCTCCCCTAGCCACATTAGAATTTTTTGCCTTTTTTGTTTGTTTGTTTGTTTTGGTTTTTGTTGTTTTGTTTTCTTTTTTTGAGACAGGGTTTCTCTGTGTAACAGTCCTGACTGTTCTAGAACTTATTATATAGAGCATACTGGTCTTGAACTCACAGAGATCCACCTGTCCAAGATTAAAGACCTGTGCCATCACACCTGGCTGCTGCTTTAGAATTGTGACTGGTTTAATCTTGCACAGGTATTATGAAAGCAACCCCAGCTGGGTTCACGTGTGCAACAGCCCTGGCCTAGTTAGAAAACATTGTTTTCTTTTCAGTCCATCAGAACCTTCAGCTGCTAAAAGCTTTATGCCCTCTCTTCCAAGATGATCCCCGAGCCTTGGAACCACCAACTTTTTATTGCAATGCTTCACAAAGTTAGCACATATGATTATCATAATTCAGAGATAGATACAATTTGTTCAGTAATTTGTGTTTTGTGTAGTGTGCAGCATGGTAGGAAAATACAGAAATCTAGACAAATGTCCTTCTCCTTCTGAAGTAGACAACACAGTTAGGAAAGGAAAGGGGGTAAAGTAAGAAATCTTAATATGCTATTAGAATGTAGAAAATGTTTGTTTATAGGCCAACCTGATATGAGAAAGCAAACATATGGCAAGGTAGCCGGAGAAAGAGTCAAGGGAGAAAAGAACTCTTAGGTAAGTTCCTTCCAGGACAGAGAGAAGCGGAGCTAATTTTTAAATATTTAAGAGTTTTAGGAGCTGATTATTGGACTCTGCTGAATCTCAGTAGCTTGTACCTGGCCACAGTGGAAGAATTTATAGCATGGAGATTGGAAAGTCACACCTACGTAGAGCATTTGAGTAGAACTGATTAACCAGCATGCCACTGCCCTGGTACACTGGTCACAAAGCAAGAACAGTCATCTGTGTCTACCACTAGTATACTGAGGGGTCCTGGTGAAGTGTAAAACATTCAGCATGGTATCCACACTCCATGGTAAAGAGATGGGTCCTACAAAGGAACAGAAGGGCCCAGTTGAGCAGTGGTTGAGAAGCTGGTGCACAGTACCCTTTCAATATCTCAGCATCCAATGTTGACTTAGATGAGCTTCCTCTCCAGGTGAGCTCTGACTGTCTTGTGGGATACTCTTCACCTCTCCTTTTATCACTGGGTGTCTCCGTAATCCATATCTTGCTCCTTCTTAGTTTTATCCCTTTAGCATCAGCTGCAGTTTACCATTCTATACTGCACATCTCTCTACTTTCAGGCTAGACTTTTCCCCCTAGCCCAGCACATCTTTAAAATGTCAACAAATTTGTTCTTTGTTTTATAGTACAATTTTTTTTGCTACGTACTAGTCATATGATCTATGACAAGTTGTTACACTTCTCTGTGCATAATAAAATAGAGACAGTCACACACACACACACGTACAACTTTGGTGTGATTTTTGACAATTCACTTGTACCCTAAAACAACTTACACTTTTTAGAAGAAAAGATGTGCCATACGTGGTGTTAAAGATTCCCTATAATAGGCTGTGGTTCTTAATCATCCGTGAAAAATGCAGAAACTAGGTGAAGGTTCTGAACAGTGCTTAAATAACATTTTAGAAAGGATAGTTATTTGATGTCACTTTAACTTTCAACGATTTATTTACTGAATATGAACTTTGTTTTTAATCCTTTACCATAATTACTAAGATATCTCTATTACTCTTATGTAACACAATTAATTCTAAGATTGTTTTTAATTGTTAATCCAAGTCTGGCAGCAATGCTTTTCCTCTTCTGCACCTCTTATAGCTGGGAGTCAGTATGTGGAATTTATACTTCAGTTTGTTTGCTGAGAAATTACTCGGTAATAAAATTTACATTTTTTACACTTCTTACAAAATCAGGGTAAACCTTAAGTTGTTGCTGGTGCACATTCATCTTCTCTCTACTTTCTATTGATCAAAACCAAAGCTCAGAAATATTGGTAGTTCTTGTCCTTTACAATCAGCCATTTGATCCATATAAAGAACTCCTATTAAATTCAATGAAAATATAAATCATGTGTTTTGTTTTAAATCTTTTTAACAAAAAAAATTGCCTTAGGAAGCATATGAATTTCCAGGAAATTTTTAAGGCTTAACATCTGAGGTATTTTTGAATTTTACATCTTTCAATTTTGTGAAACATTTGGTTTGAAAAGCATTTAAGTTTGGTCAGAAAAACATGGCATACAATAAGTCGATACGGATTGAACTAAAAAAAATATAATCTTATTTTCAACTAAAGTAACCCAATAATTTTCAGTCCCTCAATCTCATGATTTTCATCCAAAGTGTTCGCAGTAGCTACTGTTGGCAAAATATGCCTACCCTACTTACCAAAAGGCTCCTTTTTGTCATCACAGATGCCAACCCCAAATGCCAGTGTTGGCACCTATAAAACTGCTGTCATTGCTCATTAGCAGGCATCATAATGCCTTAATAATATTCTCTGTCATTACCTGAATCTGTTGAAATATCAGTGAAACACATCCTTCTTGCCAAGTCACAAGACGGACTTGTGTTATGCTGCTTAGGGCCAACCTAGGCTCTCCAACTAGACTACATAAAGCAAGAGCTCCAGCAATTTGGAGGCAAGAGAGCATTCTTTCCATCTAACGGACAGCATGAAACTCATGACTTTAGAAGAGGCAGTATGCACATTTTCCTGAGGGGGCAGTCAAGTATCTAATGGAAAATGTTCCTGTACTCAGAAGTGCTACACATGAATCATTACAATGAGAGTGGCATTTATATGGACTTATAAAATTAATAAAATCCAAATTTTATCATCCCAGATAGATTGCCCTACAAGTTCCTACGCTATCTAAAGGTAGATAGAAGTGAAAATGTTAATAATTTATTGTCAATAAGGGCCAATTTTTAAACTGCATAATACATTTAAGCACATTGCAAATGTAAGTGAAGAAAATAAAGCACCCAGACCCTGTGAGGTGAGGTTCTCAAGAGTCAGTTCTCTCCTGGTCAGGAAGGAACAACTGAAATTATCAGCTAAGGGACGTCATAAACTCTAGGCAGCTGCACTTGCTTCATGTCTGTTCATGCGATCTGTGATCACTACACCTGATGAGAAAGCCTGGGCTACTGCAGAGACTCTCTTTGTAGCTGAGCATGTAGCCAATAAGCTATATGGCACCATGCCAAATGGAATGGAAGAGAAATAGGGACATGGAAGGCAGTGACTGGCAAGTGACTGTTATTCTCCCCGCTGCTACAGTGTTTGCTTATTTCTGATGCCACAGTTACAAATAAACATGCGTCCCAGCCTTGCCATGCTTGCTATATCTCTGAAATACGATTGCAAAGAGATCCTTTCTACTGAACTATGTTTCTGTGGTTTCCATCATCAATCTTAATGGTCAACTTGATGAAATCTTGAATTGCTTGGGAGAAAAGTCTCTGTACATGTCTATAGGAATTTATTTTGGTTGGGTTAATGTAGGTGATACTATCTGTCCACTGGGCATAACACCATCCACTGGGCTGGTATTGGGACTTCAGTAAAAAAGGAGAAATGGAACGGAGCACAGGCATTCAGTACCCTCTCCTTTTGGACTGTGAATATAATATGACCAGCTGCCTTAAATCCCCACCACTTGAATTTCTTGGCTGTAATGGATTGCACACTGGAGCTTTGAGACACATAGACCTCTCCTTTCTTAAGACAATTTTGTTCAGGTATATTGTTCAAAACAGTAAGAAATGCGACTAATGCAATAACATAAACTAGCTTTTAAATCAAACACAAGTTTGTAAATAAGCATCGTGATACAGACTTATTTGTAGGGCAGAGGTAATATCAAAAGGAAATTATTGAATGTTCCTATTTTGATATTAGCACTCAGTGAAGAGCGTTTCCTACAAAATACTTCCAAGTGTCTCCTATACATAGGAATTAGTTGTTGAAAGACTTCAAACAGTAATTGAGATCACATACAATTTATTTATAGGACTAAAAACTAATTCGGAAGGATTTTTGAATTAGGGTTTTAAATGGAACTCAAATGCAATTTACTCTTCCTCCTATCATCACCTGTGGTTCCAAGACACTGCCTCTGAGGACAGGAGAGATGAACACCAGGTCTTAACAAATCATACCACCCATGGTTACCTATCTATGGAATGGGCTCCCTCCCACACTTCATCAACATCCATTTCACATGTGGGAATCAAAAATCAAAATGAATCCAGGACAAGCGTCAGTTTTCATGCTGGGATCATTTAGACTCCAGCAGTCTTCCTGTTTGTTAGTTTAAGATAGCTGTGTTTTCTTAATTAGGAAACCCAGTGGAAAACAGACTTGAAACTTGAGATTCTGATCCTTAAAGGTAAAATTAATGGAACACTGATCACTAGGATGATGAACTTATTGTCCATACACTTGGACAGAAGTGACAATGAACCTACAGATATGGAGGAGTGATACATTATTGAATATACTGAGCTACTTACTGTTAGTATGATATAGTAAGGCTAGAAGGTGTGCTCTGCAAAAAAAAATAAATAAAAATAAACACAACACTGAAATGATACCTTTTCAAAGTCATTGTAATGGGACCTCTACCACATGCCCAGTTTCCTAAAACTATTCCCAAGCATATAGCCACCTAGGATGTGTAAATCAAGGAAGGAATACTTTCAGAAGAGGGATAAGCAAAGATGAATACAAACAATGAGTTAGCATAGTGAGTGGGGAAATGTGATGCATTTTAGCCTTTGAATTGCAAGGTCAAATGCACCAGAATTTCAAGCTCTCTGTTGTCCATAGAGAGGCTTGTAGAAAATGACAAGATTTATGCATCTTTCAAGTTGCCCTAAAGATCTTGGAAAAGTTCTCTAGAGAAAATGGAAATATATGTTAAGGTAGTTTTACTTCCTACCTTCAATTTAAAGTATTCTTAGTTAAAAGTAATTTTGAGGTCAAGTTAATGAATAGCAGTTTGGTTTGCTTTTGTCTTGTAGGAAAACCAAGAATAAAGTTAAAGGAATGGTGGTGAACACAGTGACCAAGGACTCAGGAAGAATATTTACTGAGAAAAAAGAGGTTATAAATTAAAGGCTCTGTAATTTCTCACTGTCATTTTTTTCCTTCTCTTTCCCAGTCTTGAGAAATAATGAGGAAGAATATAAATCAGTTATTAAAACCAATCAAAGAAGAAGGCATGAGTATTTTTATATTAAAATAAATATGGATTAGTAAGATTTTATACATCACCAAAATGTGAAGACAAACAGTTTAACAGATTTTACTTCTTGGCTACATCCCCAATAAAACTTTTGTTACTTTTATATAAGCGGATTTCATTTGTTTTTATTATATTTTTATTATTTAAAATAATTTTAAACTTTAGATGTATTTTTATTGTTCTTCCACTCCCCAAGCACTTCCATAACTACTCCCTCTCTCTACACACATAACTTTAGGTTCTTTCGCAAAAAAAAAAATCGAAAACCCTAAACAAATCCAGAAGAAAACCTAAACTAAGAAAACAAAATAAGTGACCTCCCCCAAAAACCCACACCAAATTGTAATCAAATAAAATCACAAAAAAAAACAAAAACAAACAATCAAACAAAAACTCTCTGTAGTCCATTATATGTAAAGTATTCCTTAACATGCCTGCCCTGGGTTGGTTGGTATACCCTGTGTCATTCTGTTCAAGAAAATTGATTTTACAACTCCCAATAGGAATAAGTGGCAATTTAGTTTTTAACCTTTAATTTAAAAACATAGATTAATGAAAACCTAGAGGCCGAATTTTCATTCACTCATTCATTCATTTTTTAAATATAGTAAAATATAATAAGGTAAAACGAAAACCATGGCACTTGGACAAGACAAAACAACAAAAGGAAAAGAGTTCAAGAGAAGGCACAAGACTCAGAGTCCCACTCATTTGCACACTTAGGAATCCCATTAAAACACTAAACTTGAGGCCATATATATATATATATATGCATGCATGTATATATATATATGTGTGTGTGTATGTATACATAGATATATACTATGCTTATTCAGTCTCCTTGAGTTTATATAAGCTTTGCTCATGCTGATTTAGAGAGTCTTGTTGTCTTAGTGTCTTCCATTCCCTCTGGCTCTTACATTCTTTTGGCCTCCTCTTCCTTAGGGTTGCCTGAGTTCTGAGGCAAAGAATTTGATGGAGATATTCCATTTAGGACTGAGTGTTTCAAAGTCTCTCACTCTCTGCATTATGTCTGGCTTTGGGTTTCAATATTTAATCCCATCTTCTTCATGAGGAAACTTCTTTGAAGAAAGCTTAACAAGGCACTGATCTATGAGTATAACTGAATTTTATTGGGAATCATCTTATCACTAACTTTTTCCATTATTTAGACCAGTATTATTTGGTATTACCCTAGGTCAAAGCCTAGGGCTTGGTCACCCAAGCAGTTTTGGGTATTGAGTTCATCTGATATTTCCATTTCTTTTTTGAGAGTATGCAGAGTACATACCTATAGCAAAGATGCTATAACGTAGGAGTGAATGCTCTATTTAAGCTCCAGGTCAACATTTCCATGTTCCATGTGTACTTGTGTTGTCTTCAGCAATGGGTTCTTGATGTCAATTTGTGGAAAGTCTTGGCAAAAGCCTTGGTTGTTTTATACACAATAAAACTTTAATTATACATATTTATGGTATACCTCACACAGGCTTCTCTCTAAATTATCTGAATCTAAAAAATATTACTTACATTCTCTAACCACTGTTGCAAGTCAGGACATTGAGTATGACTTTATATCTTTTAAAGCAAACTTTTATTTCCTGTTTACTATGTGTAAAATATTACATACATTTGAGTAACTGAGTCATAATTGTTGTCAACAGACATACTCACAATAGCAATTAATCCCTGAAACATTGCAAATGTTACCTTTAAAGCTGGGTGTGATGGCATATTCTTATAGTCCCAGTGCTTGGAAGTTTGAGCAGGACAATTGTAAATTTGAGGACAGTCTGGACTATAAAGCAAGAACCTATTAGAAAAAAATAAATACAAAATAGTTTTACCAGACTTTGAAAATTTGAACTCCTCGGCTACATCTTAAGCAAATATCTCCTTATTAGAAGTCTTTGTCAGTATTTGTATATAAATAATTTGACTTGATTCTATTATGGATATTTTGTACACCATTTTGTTCTGTAGAAATTATCAGGATGCTTTCAGACATAGTTCAACATCCCACTGCCAAAAAAAAAAACAGACAAGAGTAACACAACAAAAGGCGTGTGTAGACGAGTACCTTGATAAGAACAATATCAATAATCCTCAATAAATCTATGGCATGTTAAAAAATATTTTACACCATGTTCAATTTTTGGTAAAAAAGATGATTCCACATATATAAATCACTGTTTTATATAGCTTATTACCACAATTAGGTATAAAAGTATTTGATCATTTTAACATAAAGGCACTCATCATAGTTTATACCTTTTCACATTAAAATATCAAAAAATAAGTATAATAAAAATACAGCTTAGCACAAACCTACCGCTGAATCTTTTTCTGAGCAGACGAGGAGCTAAAATTAAGACAAGGATGCCCACTCTAAAACTTCCTATACTGTCGATATTGGAAATTCTTTCCACAAGTTGACAAGAAAAAGAAAAAAAAAGACATCCAAATTATAAACATTGGAATCATATTATCTTTTTTAAAGAAACATGATCTTATGTTTTGAAATTATACCAAATAACTATTAGAAGTATCAAGAATATCCCCCAGGAAAGTTTAGAATTAAAACAACAGCATGAAGGCTGTTGCCATAGTGGAAATAGAGAAACAAATTATCAAAGTTGTCCTGTGACCTCCACATACACACTATGGCATGTATATGCTCATACACATGTATAACACATATATAGACCCAAATGCAATAAAGTATATATTAATAACAAAGAAATTATAGATATTTCTGAGAAAACAATATCCATTCAAGAGAAAAATAAAACTTAAATGTGTCAAGCTTACTTGAGTAAATTCACACATAGCTTGGTGTCTAAGTACTTTCCCAGCATATGTGAAGTCCTGAATTTTATCCCTATTACACAAAATTTATTATTAACACAATAAATAGAATACAATAAAAATGGAATCACTCCAAATGGGTTGAAGAATTATAGTCTCAACTGAAGACATAAAGCCCATAGATGTAGATGTCGAGGAACAGCCCCTTAATATTACTTGGCAAAGACTTTTTAGATATGAACCTATGATGTAATCTTGATTGTCAACTTGGTGAAATCTAGAATCTCCTAGGAGACAACAATCCTGGCTTATTTAGACTAGATTATTTGAAGTCAAAGGACCCACTGTAAATGCAGATGGCAGCATTCTGTGGGTTGACAAAATAGAATGGGGAAAGTGAACTGAGCACCCGCATTCATGTCTTCCTGATTCTTGCCTGTGGATGAAAAGTGATCAGCCGCATGCTCTGCCACCATCATCTTCCTCAATGATGAGCTACGCCCACAGACTGATTGAAATAAACTCTTCCTTACTGGTTTTTGTCAGGTATTTTGTGAGAGTAGCAAAAGCACCAGAAAACTAATACTGACTCCGGAAGTGTACACAATAAGCTGTTGCACAGCAAAGAAACAATCGACAAAAAAAGACCTAAAGCCCACTACTAGAATGACATACTTCCTCCAGACTAACCACTCCTACTTCAACAAGGCCACACCTCCTAATAGTGCCACTTTCTTGGGGGTCATTTTCTTTCAAACCACCACTTTGAAGCATAAAAATCTATTCTTTGGTACCCTAAATATTTTTTGCTCCTTTTATTCACATGTGTACACACTTTTGCTTATAGATGTTCTTCAAGAAGTGACAGGAGTCTCCTTTCATCAATGGCCACTCTGAGATAACTGTGCTTTGATGGTCAGACCACATATTCTTCTTCTTACCCTGAAAGCCTGGAGCTCTGGAGGCTGCAAGTCTCACCAAGGGCTCCCAACTCAGAAATCCTCCTCTCAGCACTCTCCTGACGTTATTAATGGCCCTGATGTACAAACCTAGAATAAAATAGAATTAAAATCCAAAGTTAATTTCAAGCTCCATTAGAAATTAAAGGTGTTGGGAAAGAAATCAATATTTGCCCGCTGCAAAATGACTAAATTCAAAGCAATTAATTCTATTATTTTGTAACTTCTAAAAACCATAAAGAAATCTCGAACTATAAAATGTTGCACACTCACACACATACCCAATGTGTGTGACTGCAAATAATGTGAATGAATGTCCAAGTCAGCCAGAAAAAAATCTGTTTTATTACTTTATAGCTACAAGTGTCTTAAAATAGGGCCAATTATTCTGCAAAATTCGTAGTTGTTTCCAACAATTATCAACACACGGATGTAAATCTGGGAGAATTTAGGGGCAATAGGGCAAAGAAATTTATTTAAATGGAATAAATGTATCTTTTCCATTCATTTTACTCTCTCTTTTCTGGTTTTCTTATAAGTCTTGCTATAGATTACCAAATAAACAGTTCTGGAACACTGCATTCCCAGCTAGTATAAAGTATTCTGCAACCTGTAGAGTTATGTATGGGTCATGGGAGACATAAAAGCAATGCTCAGTAAAAAGCTTTTTCATGTCAGAGCCCATACCACTTTTTCCTGCAATGTCTTTTGGGGAAACTGTGAGTCTACAAATGGAGCTTTTGCAGGTCCAGAAAGATCAGAATCAAAAGGCTCTGAGTCAGACCTTGTGATGGTAATGTGTCACTCATCCCCTTCCAGTCTCAGGAAGGGTCCTCATGGGAACCGGCTCCAGCCTCGCCCCTCATGACAGCAGATTGGGGTGAACACTGGGGAAAGAAAATAAGAGGTCACTGCAGCTATTGGCTAAGGAAAGGTCATGGTCCTCCAGCCTTGCCTTGGTCTATTTGTGACAAAAATGGTCAGTATGATTAAGGGTGAATGCAAGAAGAAAAACATTCCATGTACCGACAGTGCCCTCACATTTGTCAGGAAGAGAGCTGAGCAATTCTCAACAAAGATTTTTGTCCTTTGAAATACATTTTGATACAGCTATCCAATGACTAGCAGTTGGCTGTTTAGCCTCTTTACAATGTTATCTTTAAAAATTCTACTGGTTGTTGATTCTTTGACGGTGTGGCATGTTCGACCTAAGAGTAGAAAGCTGAGCTTTGTGGGAAGCTTCCTGGACCACCAACCTCTCTACTCATTGTCTTTTTGGTTCCGCATTTGCTTTGAAAAATACCTGACAGACTAAAGTGACTTTCTTTTTTTTTAAGGAGAATAATTTTTAATTTTTTTATTAAAAATTTCCACCTCCTCCCCTCCTCCCATTTCC
>LOEQ01002518.1:50170-61772 GCA_001685075.1 Bramus lutescens
CTACTCCAAGGCAGCACTGCCCTCTCGCCTTGCTCGCAGGTACGGGGAAATCCTGGCAGCGGGGGACAAGGCAGGATCTCATGCAGCTGGAATTGGACCAAAAACGTGTGGTGAATGGCTATGAGGGGGACGGTCGCATCCTGGTGCGGCCACCTGACCTGCCTGTTATAGAAGGCTATTTATAAGGTGGGGCCTCTGAGCACTGGAGCCAGCTCTGTGCTAGTCTTCGTAATCAGGCTCCTAAAGGGGCAGCTCAGAATCCCAAGTTCACAGTGTCTCCTAAGCTTCCACATTTAAAAATGCAGTACAAAAAAAATTACATCTTGACCATGTGCATGCCAAGAACAACTGATAAAATAAAGTAACAGTCTGGTTAAGTTAGAAATCCCTGTCCCCAAAGAACCAAGCAGGAAGGAGCAGATGTCTAGCTAGTGGGTGCTACTGGCACAACTCTTTAACGTCAGGCTCACAAAATTATCGGCAAGAATATGAAGAGTATACCCTTGCCAGGAAGGTTGGACAATATAAGACAAAAATGATACAGAGAGGTCCAAGACAAAGCGCTGAGTGCTAACTTTTACTGTTATTAGGGTGTGATTTTGGAGACACGGGCAGGATGGCTACAGTCATGAATGTCAACTCAAACAACGGCAGCCCCCTCTCAGCTTGGTGGGCTTGGAGCAGCTAGAGCAGCTCTTAGGCACCCAGGGACGGCAACACTGGGGGGGGGGCCTCTGAGCTAAGACCTACAGCTTCCTAAATGGTTGCTGTCTCCAGTTCTTTCTTCCCCTTTCCCAAATAACAGGAACCCAGGCTAATTTTAAAGTTAGAGAACATTTAGGAAGTACTGTTCAGCCATTTTGTTTCAGTTTTGGCAACCCTGGAGAGAGGTCTGACTTTGAAAAAGTAAAGCAAGAACAAAGAGACTAGTCTATGAGAGCCATGGTAAGCTCAGCCATGCCACACCCGGATCTTTGACTGTGGCCTCCAGGGCAGTGAGGGAATTGTGGTGACTGTACAGGACAGCCCCAAGAAACACAAGACAATAGATGTCCCCCCTCAGCTCTGGGCAGCAAAGACACTCCACTCCTGCGGCATCAGGGCCCATGCTCCCAGGTCAGCAGAACTAAACATGGGTTTCATGATGACATCAAATTGGGCTCAGCCTGATGTCAGTGCTCTCTGCCTGAGACTCCAGACGCAAGAGGCCACAGACAGCACCATCATGCCTGCTTCTTAGGGCTAGCTGGACCAACCACAGCAGACAATGGGTTTCAGAGCTATGGGGGTCTTTCTGCTTCCCTGATAGCAAGCCAGAGGACACATCGCTCCAAATTCATTATTTGGAGAAAGTCATTTTTCTTTTTATGTACACACACAAAAAAATTGGTTTCATTATGGGTTGTGAACCCCAGAAGAAGATGGAACATACAGGTAGCAGACCAGGAAACCAGACGGCAGCTGGAGCCCTAACAGAGGGCTGGATGTACACAGCCATCAAACAACAAAGCCAGCTCTTGAAGTACAGCCCAGGAAAGAACAGTCACAGCAGAGACTGAACTGGACATCGACGAAATCCCACTCAGATGGTGCTAAACCGTACACATGTGTTTATGCCTTCAGACAGATGGACAGTCCAAACCGCGAGCAGTCCGCAGTAACACGCATGTTTTCCACCCTGCAACATTAACAAGTCGAACCCGAGAGAACGGCACAGCACAACCTGATATTTCGGAGGACAAGCTATAAAGTAAACACTTATTTAAGGCTGCTAGATGATGAAGTACACTTGTGACTTTGACCACGATTCTGGAAGCACTTGCCAAAGGGCGGGAGGCACAAAGACACAAACTTTGATTTTTAAGAAGACTGTGACTCACAGGAAACAGTGAGGAATCATCATAACTAGCTCATCATCAGAATAAGTGAGAGAGGTTTTACCTGAGAAATTCATAACAGCTCACCAAGTTTTTATCCCAGAATTTTCATTGCTAACTTTTGTAAACTCATAGAGTAGAGATCTCTACATTAACTAATGTTTATACTTAAAGGCAAAACTTTTAGCCCCAATGCTAAAACAACTTCTTAATAGAAAAGGTGAGTAGCTATTTTAAAACAATTAATATACTTCATAATTGAGGAACACTGCTCCATAAACAGGGTTGGGAATTTGAGAACACCCTCAGAGAAAAACTACGGAAGTATCTAAAAATTCAAAGATTCATTTGAAGAAATTCTATGCACTTCCCTTTCAAGTACTTAAACTGCTTATACAGAAATTAGGAGGCTTAAATAATAAACATCTCTGCTGGGTCCTGAACAGGCGTTGTGTGTAAACATTCAGTACCCAGCTGGGGGCACTGTTTGGGGAAGTGTTTGCTGGAGAAGTATCTCTGGGGTGACTCCAGCCTCACTTCCTGCCCCCTTAAACTAAAACTGCTTTTGGCTAAATTTGTAATCCCCAGTAGAAAAATATTAGGAATTTGATTTTTTTTTTTGTAGAGGGATGGAAACATACAAAAAGGAACTGGGGTGAATAAATTCTACGGGATGCAAATATCTCCCAATTTTAAATAACATTAACTTACATTTTAAGATGACAGGGCCTCACTACCTAGCCCTCGCAGGTCTGGAACTCACTATGTAGACCAGGCAGGCCTCAGATTCAAAGAGATCTGCCTGCCTCTGCCTCCTGAGTGCTGGGATTAAAGGCATCCATCACCATGCCAGGCCTTGACATTTTTTAAGTAAACATAGCCTATAGAGATCTCCTGGGTAGACTGGGGGCTGGGCGGGGATGGCACGTGAGGAACTGGAGGAGGTAGATAAAGGGGGAGAATAATGCAAGAGATGTCTTGATGAGGGGTCATCTGGGGGCCAGGTAGAAACTCGGTGCAAGGGAAACTCCCGCGAATCTGCAAGGATGAACCCAGCTAAGAACTCCTAGCAATAGTGGATAGGTAGCCTGAACTGTCTCCTGTAATCAGAATGGTGACTAGCCCAGGTGTTATCAGAGAGCCTTCATCCAATGACTGATGGAAACAGAGGTCCATAGCCAAGCACTGGGCCGAGATGGGGAAGAGAGGGAGGAAGGATTGTATGAGCCGGGTGTGTGTGTGTGTGTGTGTGTGTCACGGTCATCAAAAGGGAACCCACAGAAACAACTGACCTGGGTTCTTAGGAGCTCACAGACTCTGAACCAATAGCTAGGGAGCCTGCATGGGACAGACCTGGGCTCTGTATGAGTTGTATCACTTCATCCTCTTGTGGGACTCCTAGTGGAGGAAGCAGGGCCTGACCATAATGTCTTGGCTGGCTTCCAGAAACCTCTACCTCATACTGGGTTGCCTTGCCCAGCCTTACTTAACACAACAGGAGACACTCAGTCCTCCCTCAACTTGATATGCCATGCTTTGTTCATACCCATGGAAGGCCTGTCCTTTTCTGAACAGAAACAGAGGAGGAATGGATTGGAGAGAGGCGGGGGGGGAGGGAATTAATAATAAAAAACAAAACAACATTGTCAGTCAATAATGTCCTTCTGACACTGATGACATCGTGGTGAGCATGGATGCTGTCTAGCAATGCTCCTGACGTAGGAGTCCCCTCTGTATGCTGTGAATACCATTGGTTAATAAAGAAACTGGCTTGGCCTGATAGGGCAGAGTGGATCTAGGAGCTTAAGCTATTGGTCAAACAGTATTGCAAATAATATGGTTTCTGTGTGATTATTTCAGGGCTGAGCAGCCAGAAATAAACAAGTGGTCTCATACAACGTGTTCCTTTGATACTTAACACACAGAATTGTTAAGACAGTGAAACTACTCTGGAAGAAAATCTATGTGTGGATACATGCCAGTATATGTTTGGTAAAATCTACAGAGTGCAGAACGCAAGTAACGGACACTAACACACTAACATAAATGATGATGGACTTATAACAGTGTATCAACAGAGACTCATCAACCATAAAAGCCCCACAACATGGAAAGTTACTTGTAACAGAGAAACAGGGATGGGGTGGTGGGAGTGCAGGGGGAACGGAAGGAGCCCATGCAGGTTCCCTACTTCCTGTAAATGGAAAGCTCCTCTAAGAAGGCTGGATGGCTCAGCGGTTCAGAGCATGTGCTGCCCCTGCAGAAGGGTCCAAGTTTGGTTTACAGCGACCGTATCAGGAAGCTCACAACTGCCTGCAACTCCAATTCCAGGGAATCTGATGCCGCTGGCCTCCTCCAGGAACATATCCCCACACAAAGACACATGACTAAAGATAAATCTAAAGAGACGCCTCTAAGAAATGAACCCTATTAACTAAAAAAAAAAATCGTCCTTCCACCTTTTAAAGATTCCATTACCTCGCTGTTAGCAGAAAACACCATGGTGCAGCAAGAAAGCAAAGGCTGTATCCAAGGCTTTGCCCTGTGCACCAGACAATTTTCACCATAGCCGTGGATTCCAGACACTACGCTAGAAACGCACTATGAAGAATACCTCGCATGGATGTTTTTCTTTTCCTTTCTGTACTGGCTGGCAGGCTGTTTTGTCGAAGAAAACATAATGCAAGATGTATTCAAATAAAGGCGAGAATGAGGGTGGACTTTAATTCCTCAGAGAGAAACCCAATCGACTGGACCCATAAGAAAAGATCGCTAGGTGCTCCCTAATTACAGCTGCTTTGGTGGGCAGCGTGCTGGCGAAGCAGATGTGGGAGACCATTAAAGCTGGGCTCCAACATCTGTTTACAATTTCAAGGCAATTGTAAATACAGCCGAGAAGGTCAATTGGGCCAATTAAGGCCAGTGTGCAAACCCACCACTGTGGATTTCTTTCCGAGCTTACATAGACTTGACTCTTTCTGTTTCTATTTTCTACAACCACATGCAAAAAAAAAATTCACACAGGAAATGAGCTTAATAACAACTTTTGTCCATTTTGATAGTGACATTTCAAAAACAAAACCAGCAGCAAACTCTGTGTTCACAGTTGTAAATGTATACTCTGGGCTTCGCGAAATCCATGTTCCCTCCTCACACCAATGCTGCCTGGCTGCCTCTCTGCTCCATTCCAGGGGGCTGATATGAGCCAGACCAGAGAGGCAAAGAACGAGGACAGATACTTCCTTTCATTCGGATCAGAAAAGCCAGAGCCATGACACAACTCCACGATGCTCTCAGACATCCCTGGGAACATTTCTGCTTCTCTCAGTGTCTTCGAGACAAAACTGGAACAACCTTCCAGAACATTGTAAATAAGTGTTGCAAAGACCAACACTGTTAACCACTTGTTCCTGGTAGAATGAGACCCGGACAGTCGGGGAGAGGAGGACAAGGTATCCATGGCATGACAAGACCGTTTCGGTAAAGTGGCAGCTGAGTTGTTACCGGTCGGTAGAGGGGCGTTTCTCAAGGGTAAGGAATAAGTATGGCGAATCTACTTCCCTGTGAAGTCACAATGATGGCCACTAAGGTACACTTTCCGCTGTTTTTGGTAGCCCAGGCCTCTACATTTCTCTCTTATGGAGAAGGGGAAAGGATGGTTGGGCAGACTTGGACTCAAGTTCTGCATCTTCTGGTCAAGGGGCCGCAAAGCCTGTTTGCTCACCTCTGAAAAGGGAGTGCTTCCACATGGTAGGGACTCCATTAACACCCGGCTTCTCAGGGTTGAGATACATTAGACACTTAATAAATGCCAGGTTCCTCTGTCCTCTTCTGAGATCTTCAGGCCTTCATCAAGACACCGCCCCAGGGTCTGGACCAGTGGTCCCAATTGTGGTGGCCGGTCTCATGAAGGCTGCTGCTTCTATTTATGGGGAAGGTCTGTCCAGGCTGTGGTCATGTTCCTGCTAGTTACCATTACCTGCTTTGGTTTTGGTTAAGCAGAAAATGTAGCTAACGAAAGCATGATGTTAGGCCCTAGAAGAAGCCTCTAGGCGGGGTGCGGGGAGACACAGTACGAAGGATAAAACAAATACCGACAGAAGTCAACGCAGTCCTGAGGAATCCATGCTGAGAAAGAACTTTTTTTTTTTTTTGCTTATGTCTTCTTTGTACCCTTCAGCCTTGAGGCTCACTTCCTCAGGTCTGAGCTCAAATAAAGAGTCCCCTGTCTAAACAACTGCTAAATCTGAGAGCAAACAGCTCAACTCTGTGTGGTTCTTCGCCAACACTCCTGTCAATAAACTGCGTCTCAGCTTGATTGGCCCAACAATGCCAGACTGAGCGTCATCCATCATCCGTTCAGCCTTCCAGCAGGGGGATCTCCAAGGGCCGTTCCGAGGATGGCTCCTGCAAGGTTTGCCACCTTTTCAGAAACACAAAGGTCTAACTCGCTTTGCAGGTTGTTCCAGTCATTCAGCTTACACTAATTTAAAAACCTCCTGTTTTATATACAGTGCTGTTTGGAACACCTCTACCACCACAGTATAAAATGGTAAGAAGATCACGAAAAAGAAGAGGTCCTCTGTCCTTCCATCACCCACCCTCCTGAGAGAGTCCTGGCAAACTTTCATTTATTTAAATGCACATATAGACCTTTGTAATTAGAAAGATTGGACAGTGCTGTGTGTATTATTTTTGGATGTGTTTTAAGATCTGTAAGAGCTATGTAATAGATCAGACAGATGTATAAGTATTGTACACAGATGGCATTTTTCTGTATCATAAATCATGGAACATCAAAGATCCACACATACATCTTCCTCGGGTTAAATTCCTAAGAACTGAGTTGCTGGGTTCAGCTGTACACATGTCAAGGTATTAGCTATACAAGGTATGCCAAGGAGACGCTACTGAATCTGCACCTACAAGTACAAGGGCATCCTTAGCCTTGTACTTCTGCTCTAATAATTTGTGTGCAGTGGAGTGTGCACTTGCCGTGAGGGTACAAGTGGAGGCCAGAGGTTGACCTTGGAGTGCTTTTTTCTCCTGCTCTCCACCCCGTTCTTTCTTTCTTCAGACAGGGTCTCCCACTGAAGCCAAAGCTTGCTATCTCACCGGCCAGGATAGCGGGCCAGCAAGTCCTGTGCCCACCTGCAGATGTGCGCTACCATGACCAGCTCCTTATGTGGAAGTCTGAGATCTGAACTTATGTCCTTATGCTTACAAAGCAAGTACTTTACCTGCGCCATCCCTCCAACCCCCAAACAGCTTTTTAATCTCCACTAGTTTAGCATACAAAGTTATATCATTTCCACTCCTATTAATAATTACATTTGGATCTTTCCCACATTTGTGCTGGTCACCTGATGTCTTTCAGAAGCCGACAGCTCATTTCCTCCCCCAATTGTGAAATTATTTAGTATAATGAAGATATTAACTCTTTGATGACAGTGTTCCACAAACTTTCTCCTGCCCTAGGCGCTTGAATGTTTGCAGCATGAGTTGATACTCAGGTCTTACCGTCAGGTACAGCCCATCAGCATCTTCAGCCATGCTTTAGAGACCTTTCCTTTCTATGAGTAGACAATCTTTCACACTGTGCTGATGGTGTTCTCCTGATTTGGTTTCCTAAGGATATGCCTCTTCTTCCTGTTTGAGAATTTCATGCGTGTATATAAAGTATTTTGGTCAAGCCCACCCCCACTCCCTCTCCTCCTTTTCCTCCCCACCATGTTTCCTTCCAACTTCATGTATGGTACTCATTTTAACTGCAGTGAACGAGAGGGCAAAACAGAGTTGAGGAAAGAAAACAGAAACCCCAAAGGAGGTAGAAAAGGTGGGGAGGCTTCTAAAGATAACATTTGGCAGACACGGGCTAAACGCAGGTCTAATTTGCTTCTTAGTTAATGAAGGAGAAAATGGAGATTCCGAAGAAGAAAAGACCCATTCTAGAAGCGCAATAATGAAATCCCATGGACGACAATAACAACATTCTTGTCATACATGGAAACCTAACCCTAAAATAATAAGGGGTATACTGATACAGCAGCACTGTGAATAAATTCCAGTTAAGTGATATTATTCCAACAATGACCCAGAAAGTGCTGAACTGATGTCGTCAGCTACCTGCCCCAGGTGTGGAACAAATAAATCCACGTAGAGGGCCCAGGCATGCAGGACTGCATATATGCAGAAGAGTGTTCAGTGTGCAATCAATTAATCAACTATGATGTGCTATGGGATGTGTTTACAGAGAGCGCAGGCACAAACAGATAAGCATAGAATACACATAAGCTTTGCTTCTGTCAAAACCTAAAAAAAATGGCAAACTTGGGTTTATGTTGTCTGGCCATTAAATGTAATCATAATCTCATTAGAGATGAATGGCGGCCACCACTGTGCCAACCCATGTTCCTCTCAAACACGGAAGGAAAGGAGCCTCAAGAGTGTCTGGCTGGAAGGAGGCCGAGGAGGCTGGGGAGGGTGAACCCTACTCAGCATGATAAAGCTGTCTGGAACAGTTTAGAAATCCTGCTAAAGGACAGGGGTAGAGGTGGCCAGGGCAGAACCCAGTGTCCAGCACCACCCTCTTGCCTTCCTGAGTGTGTGTGTGTGTGTGTGTGTGTGATCCTGGCTCAGTGCAGGTTCTTAATGCACACTCTGGGATCCTGAAGACCCCACCAAGTCCTGGTGTATAACAGTCTCCTGTGCAGAGATATCAAAGCTGCCTAAAAATGGCCCTCGGGCACAGGCAACTGCTACACACACACACACACAGATACACACACACACAGTGTGTGCCTACACCACAACATTTCCTCTGTCCATCTCAATTCAAATTCAGAATCTGATTAAACCAACAAACAAGAAACAAACAAAGAAAAACCAGGTGGCCCCCTAGTATAAATATGTAGGTACATGTGTGTGTGAGTGTGTGTGTGTGTGTGTGTGTACATGTTTGTGTACAAGTGCATGCCTGTATGCAGGTACATGTGCACATGAATGTAGACGCCAAAGGACAACCATGGCTATTGTTCATCAGGCCCTGTCCACTTTCTTTTGTTTCTGAGACAGGGTTTCTCACTGACCTGGAGCTGGCTAAGCAGACAGCCCCAAGGATGCACCTGTATCTACCTCACTGCTGGTTACAAGCATGCCCCATGCCAGCCTTTTCACAAAGGTTCTGGGGACTGGGAGGCAAGCTCTTCACTGACTGAACCATCTTCCCGGCCTGCATCTCAGACACATTCCCATGAGAGGAGACTGGTTTTTGGAGCAAGACGTACTGATCTAGAGTGCATCTTCCTCCATGGAGATGTGTCATGGGGTGTGGCAGAGAGAATGCTGACAGCTTTTGTTTAACCATCTGGAACCTTCCAGAACGCTTGACTTCCAAGAGAAGTACACGCCTACAGAAGGTACATAACAACACAGGTGCCTCACTGCCTCTGGGGACGGACTAAAGCTCCAGGAGAGGGAGTGGGGCCTCATCATGGGAGCAGGAACACCAACAGGCTCGCCCCAGAGGTAAATGTGGACTCTGACAGAGAGCTTGGTGTGGCTGGCACGCTGTGAGGACTGGCTTTGCTAACTAGGACACAGACTGGATACTTTCTATAAACATTAGATCGACCACTGCTTTTTATACGAACTTAAAGCACAGGTAAAACAAAACCATTTTCAGAAGCATATTGTATTGATCGCCATGTTTTAAAGCCAAAGAGTTCAACTTCTTAGCTAGTTTTAAATATTTCAGATGGAACCAGTTAACTCTGACGAGTCACAGTGAAGCCTCAAGAATCCTTCGGGGACTGACAAAGTGACCAGCTCTAAAGGCTACCAACAAGTCTTCCCACAAATCAGGTGGTTTCCAGCATTTCACTGAAACTGAAGGAGGGCCTGGCTATTTTACAGCTGACAAGCTAGCAAAAATAATTACTGGTGGGGGAGCAAGGCGATTTCTGACGTTTTACTTATAAACATTTCAGAAGAGTGATGGGAGCTGCTTTAAAAAAAATCAATTCCTTCCATTCTGATGGAGCTGACGTGTGTTTTTGCTAGGGAGCAACAATCCAAGGTGACCAATAAAAGACTTTTCAAGTATGAAACCGGATCACAATAATATAATCTATGGAGAAGCAGAATGGAAATGTGACTTCACGGACATAAAACGGCAGTGTGAAATCATAACTGCTACAGAGAGCTTCCAGGAACCACCGGCGGAGGACAGGCTCCGTCCGCTAACAGAGCCACTCTGGAAAGGCACGCTGCTGTCGCTGGACGTCAGTGTTTATCACGCTGAGAGCTGCAGTCTCTGAAGATATTTAAACTATAATAAAACTGTTAAGTGTTGGCTTGAACTCGGGTGAGGGATTTAAGAATTTTTCTGAACTATCTGGGGGCAAACAAAAACAAAGCGGAGGGGCCACAGCAGGCACAGCACCCATTACTCTCCTGAAGCAAATGCCCACTGGCTCGTGCAGGAGGGGTCCTGTTCTGGGGAAGGCTGCTGAGGAGGGCTTGCACGAGGGAGGGTAACATGAACCTGAAGGCAGGCACTGAGCACCCGGCAGCAGCTCCTCAGCAGCCATCTGAAGACGGCACCAGTTCCCCTCATGTTTGAGCAGCCCCATGAGCCCACCAGACCGGGGAAGCTTAAGAAACCAGTGTCTGAGTCACAGAAGCCACAGGGTGGACCTCACCCAGCACTCAGGTCCTCTGTGGGGGCAGCAGCCCTGCCCTGGGGACCACTGTGGAGCTCCCTTTGCTGTCTGGCTGTTAGGGTGACTAGGATCTGCGCTCAGAGGGACCAAGAAATCACGCTGCCTTGCCTCATCCAAAGAAATAAAACTTTAATTCCATTGAACAGTCACAGAAGACGGAGCATTTCCCCACACTGTCCGATTTGGGAGGCTTCATGTTGTTGTTTTCTTGTTTTTTCGAGACAGAGTTCTCTGTGTAGTCTTGGCTGTCCTCTGCCTCTCAAGTGCTGGGATTAAAGGCTGGATTTCATTTTTGTATGTGAACAGAAAGCATCTTTTGTACAGTTTTATTACACACCAAGTGTTCCAAAGATGCTATCACCATGTAAGCTAGGGTGAGCCAGGCAGAGTCCACACAAGGCACGGGTCAAATTCTCACTAAGTAAAATGGTGAAGTCCGAGCTGCCAAGCAACCTACGACTTTGCTTAACTACCAAATTCCACCCCACATGTGGCCAGAAATGAGCACGTGCATATTATTTTATTTTAATAAAGTACCTTATTTCTTATTTCTTTTGAAGTTTAAGCATTTCTGGTTTTTAAAATGATATATCCAGATAGGTCCTATAACCTACACACTTAATTGCAGAATGTTAAAGACTGTGTATTTATTATGTAAAGAGAATTTCCACTGCAGGCTGAGTGCGCAGCACAGTAGCAAAGCACTGGCTTACAGGCACAATGTCTTGGTTCTGATCTCCAGAGCATTACATGCACACATACACACACACGCACGGTATGTACATACATGTACACATAGGCACACAGCAAATATGCACACACATAATGCACGCATACATGCACACACTCCAGGAAGTTAAAGGTGACTGACAGAAGGAGCTGAAGGTATGTAACTCTATTGTATCCAAGGCCCAAGACAGGCAAAGCCGTAGTAACAGATGGTGGCTGCCGAGGCTGGGGTGGAACCAGAGGGCACACCAAGAGTGATGGCTTGTGGGTTCA
>LOEQ01002518.1:79411-93705 GCA_001685075.1 Bramus lutescens
CAGACGCTGGTTAGAATCTTCCCGGTAAGCCACCACCTCGTGGTGCTACACAGACTATTAGAAATGGGTTAACCAAGATGTGAGAATTAGCCAATAAGAGGCTAGAACTATTGGGCCAGGCAGTGCTTAAATGAATACAATTTGTGTGTTGTTATTTCGGGTGTAAAGCTAGCCGTGCGGGAGCTGGGCAGAACGAAAAAGCAGGCCTGCCCACAGCTCCTATCACTACAAGAATTATATTCACAGTGGCTGACCTTTGAAGGGTCACTGGGAGTGCAAGAGAGCTACAGGAAAGGCAGCCCCAACTCTCGCAGCGAGTCATAGTAACTAGAAATGTCATACCGTAGTTGCCACTCACGGAGACCAAGAGAATGCTGCAGGGCAGGAACGGGGTTGGTTCCTGCATACAGTGGAGGGCTCAGAAATAGCCCACTGGTGTTAGTATCCAGACAATGGCACAGAGGAACAAACAGCCTGCCCCACTAAGACGGAAATGCTTAGAAAACAGACTGGATGGGATAAGAAAGTCTTTTGTGGCAAAAAAACATATTCTTAAACAAAGACTTCACAATCACTTGGGACAGACTTGAGTTTTTGTTTTTGTTTTCTATTTGGAGTCATGGTCAGATTTCCACCATGGAACAGGATGGGTCTACAAAACCCATTTAGAGACACGGAGCTGTCATGAGCTCAGTATTTGTTACATGAGCCCATGACAGGAGAGACTTGATGTGGCTGCCCAGAGCACTGGGGGGAGTGGGGATCCTCTGACTGCAGTGGGTGGCTGGGGTTTCAGATCTAAGTGAGGATACCTACCTGGTGTGGGACACGGGAGGTGCCAAATCCACCAAACATGACAATGCCATGCTGCAGGACACGGGAGGTGCCAAGTCCGCCACACGTGACAATGCCATGCTGCAGGACACGGGAGGTGCCAAGTCCGCTGCACGTGACAGTGCCATGCTGCGGGACATAGGAGGTGCCAAGTCCACCGCATGTGACAGTGTCATGCTGCAGGACACGGGAGGTGCCAAGTCCACCGCACGTGACAGTGCCATGCTGGAGAGGGCCTGCTTTGCTGCTCTGGGAAGCAGCAACATGAGGTAGATGCTGCTGTGTCTCTTGGGCTCAATTCTACCAAGGTCCCTGCAGATATTCAGCAGTCAGCAGGCACTGGGAAAGGAACAGGGAGGTACGGAAAGAGGAGCCTAAAGCCAGGGCCTTGTGAGCACTCCGTGGAGTTTCTAGGCACGCACAGGGTCTTGCCTGAGGTCCACAATCACGGCTTCCAACACCTCAGCTTCTTGAACCTCCTCCACAGACATCACTGAATGCTAAGAGTCAAATTAGGTTTTCTTTTGTGTTCCTTTTACAAAGACACAGCACTACTGATCAAGATGAGGAGAAAGGACTGATGCCAGGCGGAACCTAGATGATACATGCCAACCAGTCAAGCAAGCTTTGAAGGAACTCCAAGATCTAATGCTGGTAAGACCTCACCGGAGTGCACTCGGCCCTGATACTTCCCCTCCCTCCACCCTCCTGGTCCTCCTAAGCCTCTGCATGGGTCTTTGGACCAAAGGGCGGCTCCCAAGCTGCGTTCTTAACAGGGTCTCATCCACTCCCGCAGTTTGTGTTGTTGGTGAGTTGTTTATTGAGACAGGGCCTCACACATTCCAAGCTTGTCCCAAAACCTGCTGTGTAGCTGAACATGACCTTGAACTGCTAATCTCCCTGCCTCTACCTCCCCAAAGCTGGGATTACAGGTATGTAATGGTAATGCCAGGCTCTCCCAGCTCCCATCCTTCTCCTCCACAGTCTGGCTTGGAAGTGAACCCAGGACAGTCTTTCCTCTTGGATGTCACTTAACTCCAAGAGGACACACTTAAACACTCGGCTAGACAATTGCTCCTCACACCTACCCATGACCGTGGCACTTAGCATGACAGGGATAGGGAACCCATCCATATTTCCCTGGATGCCAGAGGGAGTTCTAGCCACCCACCACTACTACAACCCTGGAGAAGTCAAGAACATGTGTAACACATAAGGCATGCACACATGGCTCTCCCATGACATGGAACATGCTCAGGGCAGAGCGTGTTCCATATTGACAGCATCTCCAGGAGGCATAGAGGACTTAAAAGAGAGATCGAGAGATCCCTAGCATGGAGTCAAAGGAGTAAGCTAGTCAACGGCGAGTGTCCAGCTGGATGGACTTCAGGTACCTTCTGGTCCAGTCTCCACATTCAAGCCCTAATGTTGAGAAAGCTCCCCTGAGGACACTTGTACTGTAGGTTCCTGCAAACTACCTCATTTGATAAGAGGATTATTGCCAAAAAATAAGCCACATATACAACACAACCTTCTCATTTTACAAACAAGGAAACAGGCCCAGAAAGGCTAGGAGATTCACCTTGCATCCCAGATTGTCAAAGGTCATGAGATAGAGGATGCAGCCCAAAGTTTCCAGGTTGTTAACACAGCCACCCACAATGCATTTTCAGTTTTAGGTCAACGCTGCACACATACATTATCCAAGTTCAGCTGTGAGAACGGTTAGCATTCAGGTGACCCCTGGAGCCCACAGGGAGAGGCAGGAGGAGACCTTTCCTTTCCGAGTCCCCTCCCTCTCTTGACCCTCCCCACACCCTTCCCACGTCCTAAAAAAAAACCCTCTGCCAACCAATGACCTCATCACTCTCCTTCTCACTAATTTGAATACTCTTTGGGGAGAGCCAAGCAAAAAATGAAAATGATGAATGACTTCTTGTGCAATGCAGAAAAAATGTGACTTTGCGCTCTTCAAATGAAGGAACACCCTTCATGCAGAAACAGCCTTCTCTGAGCCCAAGGTGTGTAAAGGCTTTACAGGGGGAGGTGAGAGCTACTCACTTCACCTCCAAAGCAGGTTAAGTGCTTTATTTGAAAGAAAAACAAAAGTTCTAAATAAGCCACGAAGCAAAGCCAGGGAAGGAGGCTTAACAAACAGGAGGGAAAACAATCTGCTTGATTACCCAACACGGTATTACGGTTATCTTTTCTTTACACATTTACAGGGTTTTAATACAACACATTTGTCTGCCCAGAGCTCAGCCTATGTCCACACCACGTGTACACAGGTGAATGGTCACACCTCCGTGAACGCTCCATTATAAACCTATCTGAAATGTTTCAAGTTAGGACTCGTGTTAACCCATAAACCAACTTCTGAGACACTTTCCTTAGCACATGTGTTTCATCGCATCCGGTTTGCAGACCTATTCACAGCCTTCACCACATGGTGAACTTAGGATCTGTAGGCTGGTTAGACAGTCACGTTTCCACATAGGACCAGAAGTAAGAACAGATCCCAGTCTGGTCAAAAATCATGTAAACATTAAAGAAAAACTCAAAACAAACATATATATATACTCTAAGTCTTGCTTTTTTTCAGTTTCTAATTAAGTGATTGCCTGTACTCTCCAAGAGGGGACACGTTTGTCTTAGTTGGAGACACATGGCTTAAACCATGACTCACCAGACTTCCCCTGCGAGTCAGACACCTGCAAAGGGCCTTGCATGAACTTCCCACTTGTACTTCTGAGCGATATGAATGGACGCCAGTGAATCTGACATTTTCACAGTGGAAAGTCATAAGATTCAGCCCAGGCCCGGGTAGCCAAAGATATGTGTCAGCCTCCTCTGCTGATGTGCCTGACTGTAGCCAGATGTCTGGTAAGTGTGCCCTGGGTTGGCCCAAGTCAGGCCCTGGCCCTGTTGCTATGGACTAACTCCTTTGACACCTATAGACTCTAGTGAGAACATTGCTAGTCACCAAAGGGGGTTAGGCCGCTTCTAAACTGCAGTCAGCTCCTCATCTTCTCTAAGAGGAGCCAGAGCTACAAGAGTTAGATTCTAGAGACATCCTTGAGGTTATCTGTATTGATTGCTTCTCTTCTTTCTTTCTTTTTACTTCTTTCTTTCCTTCACTGTGAGACAGGGTCTCATGTAGCCCAGGCTAGCCTTGAACTCACTATGCAGCTGTGATCTTGAACTACTTCCGCCTTCAAAGTGCTGTGGTTACAAGTGTAGGACCGCATCAAGTTTATACAGTTCTGGGATTAAGGACAAAGACCTCACCCCAGCAACTGGTAGCTATAGACAGCGGGTGCTTATGTGTGATTAGCTGAGTGGCTGAACTTTAAATTAAAACAAACAAATGATTACCAAGTACGCAATGCAGAGAAAGAAATAAAGTCCCCCAATTTCTTGGGGTCTGACACACTGCTCTTCAACTGTGTCTGGACAGATGAAAACAACACAAAATTTGGCAACAATAAAAGGTTTCTAAGCATATAGCAAACTGAGACAAACTCAAAATCAAACATCTAAGGACTCACCATGCCGCATCCTGCAATGTCACTATAGCCATGTTTCTGAACATACATGTCCACTTCGCACTGTGTATGCCACCACATGGACAATGCCAATAACTGCCACCTGCAACACCATGGCTCAGATCTGGGGCGAGCATATGTTATGAATCGCAGCCGTACATACAGACTTTTCTACTCTTTAAGAAACATGATGGTTTATTTATGAAAAACAGAAATTCTCCTATTTACCTGCTATCCTTATATCTCAGCAGGTACCAAACTAGTGTTTGTGTGTGTGTGTGTATGTGTGTGTGTGTACACTAAGTATTATATTTAACTATTTATTATGCAAGAATGTGTAGTAAGTTCTCAGGCTTGGAAGCAACAGCCTCACCCCACTGAACCATCGTGCCAGGCCTCGAGTTAGCCTGTCTTTTGATTGTGTTAGAATGTCTGGTTTTAAACTTTCTATTTAAATTGAGTTTTCTTTAAAAACATTGTTCTATAAATTTTGACTTGGAATTAGAACTGAATTTCTAACAATTTCTGAACTGGCCCTAAACATATTTCTGTCTCTTTGTATTTAAGCAAAACTGTTCTCAGCATTGAT
Source organism: Bramus lutescens (assembly GCA_001685075.1). Classification (NCBI taxonomy): domain Eukaryota; kingdom Metazoa; phylum Chordata; class Mammalia; order Rodentia; family Cricetidae; genus Bramus; species Bramus lutescens. The sequence continues at coordinate 84,380 of LOEQ01002518.1, forward strand.
GACTACTATAAAACCAAAGTCCCAGTCAACTGTGAAAAATATGGAAGAGGATCTGTTTCCTATGGTATCAAATATTCAGCCAAAATTTGCCTTTATGTAAAAATTAAAAGCCCATGCAACTCATTAATATGCAATTTTTAAATTAAATGGCATGCATGTACTGGAGAATTGGTTTTAAATAAATTGCTTTATGATTTTTTTAGTAAATGACTGATTTGCATACCTACTTTATAGAGTTAAATAGATTTATTTAGGTGACATTCCATTGGAATTGACCTTCTAGGTTTCTCTCAAAATGTTGGGGTCTTAGTCAGGGATGTGTTAAAAATTCCTTGGGGAAAGGGGGCTCAGAGTAGAAAAAGTTGAGGCAACGCAGTCTAATACATTCTGGAACCATTACCCCAAGACAACAGACCCATCACAATGTCCACTCTACCTGTCTAATACATTCTGGAACCATTACCCCAAGACAACAGACCCATCACAATGTCCACTCTACCTGTCTAATACATTCTGGAACCATTACCCCAAGACAACAGACCCATCACAATGTCCACCCTAAGTGCAAATGAAGAGACCCTGAGTGCTGGAGTGAGGGACTCATGACAACTACCCAGTTTCTGAATATACTTTCACAGCAACTGCCTGAAGGTCTCAGACTACCTCGAGATTCAGGCTGCCATCACTGAGAGTATTTAAAGACCATGCTGTGGTTTGAAAAGCTTCAACAGGACCTCTGGTCCACCTAGTCTTTGCTGTGGCCGAGCAGCTTGCTTGCCATGAAGATCAGAACCAGCATTTGCTGTGTTCCTGGTTGCATTCATCTGTACTCTGTGGTACAGTAAAGGTCGGGTTGCTTCAGATTAAATGGTGCAATGGATTGGGTGTCTCCACTTTCTCCATCTCAGCTCACCCCCAGAGGGACGGTATGAGGAGGCGGGGCCTGGAAGAAGATGAGGTTGCAAAGGTTGAGCCTTTAGGACAAGGTTGGGGCCCTTATACAAGGCTCTGAAGAGCATTCTCAGTAAAAAGTCACCTACACAGAACACACTGGGACCACCATAAAACGGTCACTGTCTCAACAAGAAATGGGCCCTGTCTCTCAAATTCTTAGTAGGTTTCATGCTTGCCACCCAGACAATGAGGACCTGAGTCTGAATGCCACTCACATAAAAGCAGCATATGTTGGAAATCCTGGGCTGAGGAGGCAGAGACAACTGGCTCCTTGCAGCTCACAGATCAACTTAGCCTAGCCAATCCCACAAACTCCAGGCTCAGTGAGAGACCCTGCATGCTCCCCAAAAAGGTGGAGCACCACTGAGGAAAACACTATATCAACTTTTGGCTTTCACATGTATACAGACATGCACGCTCATGAACAAATGCACATAACACAAATACACACATGCATCAACAAACCTAGAATACTAAACAGGCCGCCAGGGTAACTCAATTTCAGTAGACTGGCATGTGAAGGGTTAACTTATTCAGGTGTTGAACTGGACCAACCAAATAAAATTCCTGGAAAACTTGCCAGAATAACCCTTCAGTCGTGACCGCTGTAGAAGTCAAACTCTGGAATTATATCCTAAACTTGAATTTAGAAGTAAACATTCAAACAGGGGAAACTCGCCAATCATTTTCACTTTTAAAGTACTAAATTGGCCCATTTTTTAAAAATCTTACATTAATTATTCCAAATCAATCAACTTCTTAAAACCCTTTTATTTCACAATTACCCTAATATCCCATTAATTTGGGACACTTACCAACAAGTTTACCCTCTGCCTATTACCCGCGTGCACACTGAGAGAGCGCGGATAACACAGTACAGGCATTAATATGTAAAACACCAACAAAAGCCATCTGGAAAGCTAATGAATAATCAAGGGATTTCAAATTAAACTGCAGGATTTTCCCCTAGAATCTTTAGGACAACACTGTCAGCTCCAATCTATTCGCTCGGCCTCCAGAATCAATTTTTCAAACTTTCTGACAGCGCTAATCGCTTCCACCTGTGTCTCCCGCCTGACTCTTGACTGGCATGCTACCAGCCAGGGTGGGAATGGAGACAAAGCCCCCTATTAGGATCCGGCTGTTTCTCCACTGTGAGGTCACTCAGCCATTAAATTAGTTCCAGCCCAATTTTTGTCCTCTCAAGCTTGGACTTCATGGGAGGAGGGTATTGAGTGGAGCTAGTTCCTGAGCAGATTCAGAAGGGGAAGGGAGGAGGCGTCAGGACTGACTAGAGGGGGTTTCACTCTGTAGCCCAGGCTGGCCTGGAACCCATGTAGCCTAGGCTAGCACTGAATTCATGGCAATCCTCCTGCCTCAGCCTCCTCAGTGCAGGGATTACAGACATGAGTTTCGATACACGGCATCCCAAAGTGGTTTTTCAGGACTCCCTTGTGGAACGATCCTTTGCTTTCCCTCCTGCTAGGGGCAGAGTCTACTGTCTCCTTGTGACATCAAACTTCTGTCCTCTGGAAGTCCTGTGGGCACTGGGAAACAACAGGATGGCTGGTGGCAGCTCCAACATGGGGACACCTCTAGGTCAGCTGAAGCTGGTGAAGGTGCTAGGGTCAGGTCTGCTGAGAACTGTCCTAACAGCTGAGAAAGGGCGGCTGAAGGAGAAGACGCTGCCAGTGTCCCAGAACTGGAGGACACCCTGTCATGGGCCCATCATCTCCCCACTGGCCAGAAGCCTTATAATGGCAGAAGCAACACTCAGTAAGCAGTGACCACACAGAAAAGGGCCACTGACCACTGTAAATGCCTGTCACCCTGCATTGTCTCTGTTGTGCCTTCCTCTGGACCAAAAATGGGAGCACATCTGAACTGCTGTCACCAGAATGCACTTTGGGGACATGTCCCGAGGCAAGAGAAGTGTCAAACGGTGCCTGGTTTATCCTATATAGTGCTGTAGGCAAATGTGCCTGAGAAATCCAGGGATTTAAACAGTGGTAATTAAACATTAAATAAGAGAATCAGAATTATTCTTTACAAATAAAAATAGCCAACCTGGGGCTGGAGACATGGCTCAGCAGTTAGGAACAGTGGCTGCTCTTCCAGAGGACCTATGCTCAATTCCTAGCGCCCACCTGGCAGTTCACAACTGTCTGTAACTCCAGTTGCAAAGGATCTGGCATCCTCACATGGACACTTAAGCAGGCAAAACACCATGGCACATAAAATAATTCATATAAAAAAATAGCCAACTCTCAACGAGTCCACTCGGCACGCACACGTATGCACAGTTAGTGTCCATCTGGCTCCCCACACAAGCACTTCACATATGTTCACTTTGGTATCTGACAGAGACTTGGCATGAGTCAATCAAGAAAAGACACTGTGTCTCCAAGAAAAGACAATTCCAAAACTAACAATGACTCATGATTCAGTTCCCCATGATCCAGGGTTCTGTGGCCTCATCCATCCTCCCAAGCAGGCTGTCCCCCATCTTACCAAGAAACAGAATGCACAGGCTCCCTTGGTGTACCAGCAAAGCAAGCACTTGGAGGTACTGTTCCAGCGACGGTGGCAGTCTTGGGCCTGTCCACACCAAACTGCACCACATATGCAGACGGCTCCCTGGTCCAGGTATAGGACGTAACCAAGAACACTCAGGGGTTTGCTGGGCCAGACACAGCCTGGGGCCCATTTCTTGGGACTCTATCCAACAGCTGAGCTAACTCAACATGGAAACAGCACAGAAAGAAAAATAAAGGCCTCTGACCTCCCGCAGAGCCAGCAACATGGACTGAGGCATCCAGAAGACTCTCCTCTTACAAAAAAGTAGGTAAATCTCAAAGTCAGGATGATATATATGCCAGAGAAAATGACTGGGCTAGGGGATAAGGGCTGAAAATGCCTGTCCAAACCAGGGAACTGGATGGAATGTCCCAATCTAAGGACCAGGAAAGGATCACTCACTGATCAGGCTTTTACTGTTTTGTTTTTGGAGGGGGAGACATGCCCTTTTAATGAGCAAATAACCCCCAAATTTCTATTGCTCCTGCTCCTAGAACCGCAGGGTTGGGAGAAAGGTGAAAGGGCTTCCTAACCTCAGATGAACCCAGTGTCACACCCAGAAACCAAATGAGACCTCCAGCATCTCCTGTCACAGACGATGGTTAAGTGGGTTCTGCAGTGAAAGGCATAATTAGCATGAATGCCAAAGCCTTTTTGTCAGATGAGGATCCCCAGATCTCCCTGATTTACAACAGAAAACAACAAAGCAAAGCCAGCGTTCCCGAAGAGGAACGGTCTCCTCTCTCCACCGTGACTTTGAATCCCATGGACTCTAGGCTATGGCATATTCACAGCGCAGGTCCCCAGCTACTTTCTTAACAGAATGAAACATTTCCATGAAGAACTTCCATGAAGACATCTAGCCATCCCCACCTATCTTCCCACCTCTTGAGAAATGAAGCCTGGCCTTCAGCTAGAGCCACAGACACCTCATGGGGGAGGAGACGGCTCAGCTGGTGAAGTATGTGCCACACAAACAAAAGGACCTGAGTTTGGCTCTTCAGGACCAACAGGAAGAAGCTGGGCTGACAGTGCACACCTGTGATGCAGTGTTGGGAAGGGGTGCAGACAGGCGGACCCTGAGATCTGACAGCCAGCCAACCGAGTCAAATTAGTAAGCTCCATGTTCAGTGAGACCCCGTATCTCAAAACAATATGGTGAAGAGCAGCCTAGGAGGCATCGACCTCTGGCCTACACACACACACACACGTGAAGACGTGAAGACCACGTTCGTTCCCTTGCTTTATGTCTTTGATGTGGCGAGGCCTAGCCATGAGATAGGAACACAAAAGCCAAGGGTAACTTCCAGTAAGAGTCCACATGGACCACACCCCCCAGCCTGCTTTGTCTGCCCCATCCCTGCCATCCAGCACGTTCTGCACCATGACTGGATGATGCAACTCCTCACTGGTGGCCACCAAGCACCAAGAGATGATGAATGGCATTGCTGAAACTATGGACACAGGGCAAAGAAATGTCTAGAAAGGAGTGTCTGATTCACTAGGTGAGCACCACCTGTGTGACCAGGAGATGCATTGTAAGGATCTGTGGTGGTTCAAACAAATGTCTCCCATAGTCTCCAGCCTTTAACCACTTGGTCCCCAGTTGGTGGCTTTGCTTGGGAAAGCCTGGGAGGCATGGCCTTGATGGAAGGAAGTCACTGGGGGGGCAGGATTTGAGGTTTCAAAGCCACGTGACAGCCCCAGTTGACACTCTGCTTCCTGTTTTCTGTTTGAGATGTGAGCTCTCGGCTGTTTTGGCCACAGGCCTGCCTGCCACCATGTCCCTGTGGTGATGGTGACAGACTCCTAGTCCTCTGGATCCTAAGCCCCAAGAACCCCTTCCTTCTGCAGGCTGCCTTGGGTGGGATGCTCTACCACATGGACTGACAGAGATGTGTGCCTATCATGCCAGCATCAGAAACCCTTCTGGCTGCATTCTTTGAATACAGTGGGAAAGTGTGGCTTTCCCACTCTGTCACTTGCCCGTGAGTGACTCTGGGTCCTGCTGGCTCTAGGAAGACATGTTCAGATTCCGCCTCCTAAAACAGCCACACCTCTGGGAACTTCTGACTTGCCCTGGGAGTGCAGAGAAGGCGCCTACGCCAACAGTGGGGAAGGACAACTCTCAATCAGAACCTGCCTGGCAAAGGGACCTACAATAACCAGAGCTGCCCAACTGCCTGTGCTTGGCACAGACCAGACTAGAAGACAGAGAAGGGCTCCTCACTGCTTGAGGAAAGCAGAAATACTTTTCTCTCTGGGAAAAATAAAACTGAAAAAAAAAAAAAGTAACTACAGCCACACAGATTAACTCATTAAACAAAACCCACTAATTAACATGTGTTACAGCTCATCCACAGCAGTGCCCCCGCTCTGCCATCTTCTGCTGGTTCCCCACATACTTCACATGGTACAACTGCCCCTCCGCCAACCGTGTGAGAGCCAGCAGCACTCCATTATTTTGTGCCAACATACAACCAGTTAACTGCACTGCAGATACTATCAGAACAAAAGCAACGACATTTCTGCACATTGAATTTCATGTCTCTGTAGTAAGCCCTACAGGTAAACCCTAGAAACTCTAACCCAGGGATTCCTGGTGTCTGTAGTTTTCAATTTTGGTTCCAGGCACAGGGAAGACACTTTTCTGAGTTCCTCTGTCTTCTAGCCAATGTCTTAAACTAAAGGCATATTGATTAGTACGGACAATATGTGGCATTTAGAAAAATCCCTTTCATCTGCTTTCCATGTTTTAACTTCAAACAGAGGAACAGAAGTAAAAACGGAAGCTCACGGCTAGAGTAAATTTCAGACATGGGATTAGAGCGAGCTTGGGAAATGCCTAGGAAGGAAACAGCAGTTTTCAAAACACACGTTCCGCTTGTGTCCTCTAACCCCGCCCATTCTGTCTCCGACTTCACTCTCCTAACACCCACGGAACATCCTAGACCAAACGTGCACCACTGATCATCACGGCACAAAGGAAAATGGCCACCTGACCACGGCCACCTGTTCCATAGTTTTCAAAATGATTAAAGGAAGTACAGTGACAGCCACCAAAGCTACGCATAAAACACAGACTCCAATCAAATGCAGCTCCTCCTTCTAAGACTCAAACCCTCGGGGAGCAGGACAGAGTCTGCCGACTGTGCTCAGAAGATGGGTGCATCTGTCCCTCTCCCCTGGCACTGGGGACAGAGAGCAGACATCAGTGGACACTTTGGCCAGGCCGAGTATCTGACTTGAACTCACCCATCCAGAAGACTCATGGTTGTGGTGGTCACCTCTGCAAACAGAATTACTTTTCCGAGCCAAGTGGTCTGCAGATTCCGGCGATAAGTCTCTAGGTCAAAGTGTTCTGATGAGAAGCCTTCGGGGTCAGTAACTACAGGTAGAGAAGACGGGGAGACTTCCACCTCAGACGTGTGAGAGGAAATGAACCTCAGGGTGAGCTTGCTGAACTTCATGATTCCTCCAGGATCCACACGCCTCCCAAGCCACTGCATGAACGGATCCCGGATTTCCTAAGTCATAAAAAGGGGGAAAGAGGCTGTGAATTTGACATTTAATGCAATGATAGAAGCTTACTAAAGATATCATCTGGGTAACTTAGGAACTTCTTATTTCACAAACTAAGGAACCAGATTAACATATTCTGTACACCTAAGTCCACACAATATACTAGACTAAGCACCATGGTTTGAACTGTCTCCCAGAATCCATACATTAGAAACTTTATCCCCAAAGTCACACGTTAATGACATTTGGGGATGAGACTTCTGAAATACGACTGAGTCAAGGGGGCTCTGCCCCTCAAAAGGATTAATCCATTAGTGGATTGCTGGGTTACTAAGTGAGTTAATTACTATGAAAGTCGGTCAGCCTGTAATAAAAGCTAAGGTAGCCACTTTCATGGGCCTCTTGCCATATGACAGCTATGGATTCCTCATGGGCTCTGTGGAGTCCCCTCTCACCAGCAAAGAGGCCTTCACTCAGTGAGACACACACACACACACACATACATACATATATGTATGTATGTATATACACTGCACACACACTCACACACATATACATGCATACACACCACACACACGGACACATATACCATACACGCACATACACACACCACATACACCACACACACATACACACTGCACGCACACTTGTACACACACATATATGCTACACACCACACACATATATATGCATATACACCACACACATACACACCACACACACATACATGCATACTCACCACATACACATATACACACTGCACACACACTCACACACATATACACTACACACACACTCACACACACACCACACACACATACACATATACACACTGCACACACAATCACACATACATGCATACACACCACATACACACACATGCACATTCATACATGCACACACACACACATCTTTAAATTCTCCACCTCCAAACTGAGAAACTAGTTTCTTTATAAATTACCCAGCCCTGAGAACTCAGTGATGTTAAAAGAAATTAGAGTAAAATACTAAATGTGTTTACAATTTAAGAATTATAAACTAGGATCCAAGGGAACAAGCCGAGTCTAACCCAGTTACACCCTAGCTCGTCTGAAGTCCAGCTCTAGACTCCGTTTGTCTACTGCTCAGCATTCTACAGACAGGGGAAGCAAATCATCTTCACATCTTTGTTTTGTTTATTTTCGAGACAGGGTTTTTCTGTAGCTTTGGAGCCTGTCCTAGAACTTCCTCTGTAAACCAGGCTGTCCTCAAACTCACAGAGATCACCCTGCCTCTGCCTCCCGAGTGCTGGGATTAAAGGCGTGCGAAGCCACCATCCGGCTCACCCTTACATCTTTATACTTTTGCCTCACATGAGAATTTATTATCCTTCTTGAACACAAACTCCAAGAAGTCTCCAAACTAAAAGCACCCCTTGTACGAGTACATAATCTTGGTCTCTGGGGTACAATGCCCTTGTGTAAAGACAACTGGACATCATCTCCAGTCAAGGGGAAGCCAGCTTCCCCACAGGACAAACAATGTGTCACCCCAAGCTCTTTATTTTGTCCTAACTGTGAAAACAGAAGAGATATTGCTTGACCCAGAGTCTCCAGCAGTTGTGAAGTTTGGAGGAGGCCCGCCATGACCGAAGGCCAGAAGCCTTATTCTAAGTTGGCTTATCAAGAGCTGTGTAGATCTCTTCAAAGAGGCCTGCACAAAACAGATCCAGGAAGGATTTTATTTATCGTTTTTATCTCATGTGTAGGAGTGTTTTCCCGCATGTATGTTTGTTCATCATATGTTTACAGTGCCCACGGAGGCCAGAAGACAGCATCAGAGTCCCCTGGAACTGGAGTTACAGATATTTGCGAGCCACCAAATGAGTGATGGGAACCAAAACCAGGTCTTCTGCAAGAACGACAAGTCCTCCTAACCATTGCGCCATCTCTCTAGGCCTTAGAGCCAGAGTTTAGGACATCTTCACGTAAATGTCAGAGCTTTCAAAACAAAATTTTAAAAGTGTCCCTTCTCCATTAATACTAGGAATTTGTCCCAAGGTTCCTCATGCTCCAAAGAAACAGCTGACAGTGTAGAATTCCATTTAACCAATCACAGTCTGCAAGGCTTCAGAACTCACTTCCAGGTTGTAGGAAACATCAAGGAGAGAAAGAAAACTAATAATAGCAGAAGAAATTCAGACAGTGAGACCCATGACAGGACCATGGGGCAGGAATCCTGGGGAGAATGTCACACTGCTACAGTGTGGAAAGATCTGGAGAACAAAGGAACGA
>LOEQ01002518.1:234589-272981 GCA_001685075.1 Bramus lutescens
TAACCATGGCTGTCTCCCAGAGGACAGGTCGGGAGTGTGGCCGTAGTTCAGCCCTCCTGTCTGTTGTTTGGAGTTATGGAGAACTCCTAGAGAGCTGCTGGCCCTCTGTCTACATGGGAATCGCAAAGATCTAAGTTCTAACACCAGCCGAGGAATGCCTCAGCAAGAGGAGAGGAGAGCCTAGGGTGAGGGCCAGCAGGCAAAAGCCAAGGCCACCAGAAGATGTGGTCCAGATTTAGGATGGGTCTTCCCACCTCAGATGATTCAATCAGGGAAATCCCCCACAGATTGCTCAGATGCTTGGGGCTTAGTTAATCCAGATGTAGTCGAGTTTAGAACCAAGATTAGCTGAGGATTAATTTAATATGTATAGTGTTCTGCTTTGCATATGCACCTGCATTCCAGAAGAGGGTACCAGATCTCATCACAGATGGTTGTGAGCCACTGTGTTGTTGCTGGTCCTCTGAAAGAGCAGCCAGTGCTCTTAACCTGAGCCATCTCTCCATCCCTAACCATCACTTTATAAGAAAAATAGTTAATTTTTTTTACATGCCTGTGCTTGTGTGAATATGTGCCACATGTGTTCCCAGGTGCCTCTGGAGGCTGGAACAGGGCATTCGATCCTCTGGCCTGGCATTCCATTCCACTGATGTGGATGCTGGGAACTGAACTCTGGTCCTCTGGAAAAGCAAGAAAGTGCTCTTAACCACTGAGACATCTGTTTCTGGCTCCTACTTTTTAAATGAACAGTTTTGATACATGGTCTGTCTTCATTCTGAATTTTGCGTTTCGTTAGATATAGAACACTGTATTATTTAAATAATGTCTGATTTCTATCTGTTCTTCTTAAGTTTTAACTGGACATATGTGTGTATTCATGGGTCACTTTCCAGACTCATATTTCTCGACTTTCTGTTTCTCCAAGGTTTTGGATAGTTTCCATGAGTTTATCTTCTGTTTAACCGGTTTTCCCTTTAACTGTGCTAGTCGTGTGTGTGTGTACATATATATATTTTTTAACACCCAGCCACCGACTTCGCATTCATCTAGCTATACGCATTTGTTGAGATGGGGTCCTGCTATGTGTCTCCGGTTAAAACCTTGGACTTGTAACCTCCCATCTCTCCCTCCTGAGTTGCTGAGATTATAGGCATGTACCACCATTTCTGGCTTATTTTATTTTTAAAAGTTCTATCTGCTTCCTTTTCAGTCATATGTAGCCATTCTTTTAGTCTCATGTTGTATGTTCATTTTTAAGTCTGTAGCTGTTCTGTATTTGACCATCTGTCTGAATTTGGGGTGGGGGTTCTGACATTGCTTGCTTTCTTCTATTCACTCTCATGATGGCTTCCTCATCCTTGTTGATGATGATTGATTATGAACAGTTTGATTCATCTTTGTGAGAAATTTGAGTCTAACTTGAGAGTACTTTCTTTCTGAAAGCATTGTAGCAGTTTTGGCTGGGAATCAGGAAGATTACCTAGAGCCATTTCCAAGTTATACATTGGGCTCCTGGTCCATTGTGGCTCTTGGTGCCCCTGCCTCTATCTCTCAGAAGTCAGTTTCTAACTTGAAGTTTGTTGCCTTTGGAGGGAGAGGGCAGCTTTAAATGTTTTCCTCTATGAATGGACAAAACTTTAAAAAAAAAAAATCTCCCAGACCTAAGGGCACACAACTTTAATCCCAGAATTTGGGAGTCAGAGATAGGTGGATCTCTGTGAGTTCAAGGGCATACTGGTCTGGTCTACATAGTGAGTTCCAAGTTCGGTAGGGCTGCAATAGTGCGGCCCTGTCTCAAAACTAGACCTGCGTTCCACTTTTTCACCCCATTCGTAGAGTTCTTTAGTATAATATTTAGTGTAGTTCTAATAAAATCCTTTATTTTAATACTTAACTGTGCTAGTTTTACTTTGCATTAGAAAAATTTTTCTCAAATAGGATTTCTTAGTAAAGATTTTATATTAAAACAAGTTTAAAATTAAGCAATAGGTTAAGTTGTTCTAAAGGAAAATACTAAGTAACTCTATAATGTGTTAAGTTTGTTACAGTTCATCCTCTGGATGGTAGTGATGTTACAGATAATAAACCTGTGATATTCACTACTTCCAGGGATGTGGGCATGATCCTCTAAGCTTACAGAGAAGAGGTGAGCTTGGGGTGACCATGAAGTGCTTCCTGAACTGAGTGGAGCTGTGGCATTATTGTGGTTGCAGAATAAAGTTGCTAAGGAGTGACCAGCAGCCAAGTGCGACTGAGTATAGGCCATGTGTCCTGGGGTGAGGAGACAGGAGCAGGGGTGGGGTTAAACCAGGCCTTGTTCTGCATATTGTAGGGAAGAGTGCTATCTGATGGTTAGGCTAAGTGGGCTTAGCAGAGAGATGATAGGCTCAGCCTCAGGGTGCTGAGGTGAAGGCAAGCCACCAGTGTGGAAGTGTGGAGTTCATTCAGATGGTTTTGTTTGTTTTTAGAGAACTAGCCGTGTAGGTAAGTTGTATTGAGATGTGAGAGTGGGCAGTTAATGTTGACCTGCAATTTGGTCCCCTCCACAGTTTTGGTTTGGATAACCATTTGGCATTTTGAGCGGTTAATTGACAAATAGTATACAGAAAAAGGAAAGAACTTGGCTTCTTTTGAGTCTCTTTTTTTTTTTGAGGAAAAACAAGTTTGTTTTTTAACTTCTTGAATCTGAGGGTCTTATGAGACGTTTGGTTAAGATCTGGTAGCAGTTGACATGGATGCTCCAGAAGTTGAGAGATGTGGCCCAGCCTGGAAAGATTGGGGAATCTTAGCTTTTAGAAACTTGGAATCCGGTGTTTCTTATAGTGCCAGCTGAGCTGACTTAAATGGCACATGGAAAAACACCTGAAAGGTTTTAATAATAATTTAATATGTGTGAAAAGCTCGTATATCAAACCTGTGATACCACAGACACTATTGTCTAGGCCGAGTAAACTCTGAAGGGGGAGTACTAAGTAGAAACACATGCAGTAAATGGGAACGGCAAACCCAGAGAAGCTGCAGACTGTGGAAGGTCATTAAGTGCTGTTGGCCGTGGGTGTGGTGGATGGGGTCACTCAGAGAGTAAGATGAGAAGAAGAGAGAGTTGGCATTTGGGTGGTGGGGAAGGAGAAGAGCCCATGAAGGAAACTGAGGAAGAGCAGCCAGACGAATAGGAGGAGAACCAGAAGATGGTCTCTGGAGTCCGTGAGAAGCGTTCTCAGGAGGAGGAAGTGGTCCGCTCTGTCAAGTAAGTTGTAAGCTGAAAAGTGCTCTTTGGACTTAGCTATTAAGGTAGACTGGTTAGCTGACATCGTCTAAGAACAGATTTTAAACATTTATCTCCAATGTCTGTTAATAATAGCTAGTGTTTATTGTCTTTCTTAACATGCCTGGTAACGTGAAAGCGCTTCACATGTATTAGCTGGTTAGTCAGGAACGTAGTATGTTACCCACACTTGGTGTGTGAAGAAACCAAAACACAGAAAAGTTAAGTAACTTGCCCAAGAGCAAACACCTAGGAACGGGAGCGTCCGTGTCTGTCTGTGTGGCTCCAGACTTCACGCTCTTTCCGCTTTGCCACATTGGCTCTCCAGTTAAACAAAACGGAACATTAGAAACCTGCACCAGCATCGTAATCCCAGTGCACTTGCTGCTCTGTGCTCTCACGAGATCTGCTGAACGGGAATGACTAGCATCATATCAGAGGGGCTTGAGTCTGCCTGTTGTATCTACAACATGGTGATCTGTGTTATGACAGTTCTTGTCTCTTTATGTATGTATAGTAAAAAAACCTTGTGAACTTAAAAGTATGCATTTCTGAGGCTAACACATTCCATATTATGTGCCTTATTTTGGGTGCTATGGTGTCTTTATTTCTCACAGATGTTGTGTAAATTCCTTAAACTCTGAAAGTCTTGTTCATACAGAACAGGTAACCTCAGGTGTTACAATTGACCATTTTATTGTGGAGAGTCATTAATGACCTTATTAAAAGAGTTTCCTTCGAATGATGGAAATGGAACAAAAGTGAGCAGAAATGGAGGACTCGGTAGGAAAAGGCAGAACATTTCTTGGTTAGGTTGAAGAATAGGAGGCAATAGGGAAAAAAGGCAGTTGAAATGGTTGCTGGTGTGATCAAGAGTTGATCAGAGTGAGGGTTTAAAACTGGCTCAGGCAGTTGATGCTGGTCTGAGAAGTGGCCCTGGCAAACAGGAGGCCGGCAAGGTGGCAGTCTTGTTGGTGTTAGCCGAGAAGGCCTCATCAGATAGCCTGGTGTGGCTGGGGTGGTGGACTGGGAAGGGGAAGACTGACTGCCATGTTCTTGGTAAGGAAAAGTAGCTGTAGTTACTGTGTGAGGGAGCTCATCAGACCAGAGGACTGGGTTTGAATCTTTCCTCACCTGGTGACCTGGAGCAAATTACTGAATTTTACTGACGTGTTTTCCCATTTGTACAGTAGATGGTGACATGCGTCCACTATGAAAGGCTCTGAGGGTTTGTGAGACGTCGCCTAGAGCACTTGGTGCAGAGTATGGCGTGTAGTGTGTCTAGTTATTGAGGAAGCTTGCTCTTCACTTTTGATATTGTGAGGTTCTCACAAATAAACTGAACGTACGGCTTGATTGTTCCACTGGTGACCGTATGTTTAGGACAAACTTGACCTAACAGCAGTGGGGTTCGAAGAGACCACAGGGTGTTAGGAGGTGCGGTGGACAGAGAAGAGCTGGAAGGAATGGGAAGCAATGGAACGCTGCGTTTGCACGAGTCGCGTTTGCAGGGTATCGTAGCTCAAGACGGGAAAATCCTTGCGATCGGACTTTCCTTAGGGGGGAAGCAGCCTGAAACTTCAGACTAGTTTTCCTCCTCCTCTCTCGCAGTCTGGCAGCAAGGCTGTGCTTGTACTAGCTGAGAGAGTAGCGAGCAAGGATTCGCAGGGTGGCAGGTCTGGATGTGGTCGTGGAGAGCAGAGTGTCAGTGAACCACTCCAGCTTTGCGCTCTGCCCCAGGAGGAGACTTACAGAGACATGAATAGGAACTAGGGACGTACGAGCAGCTAACAGGAACTGGTTTCTCAGTGGAGTCAGGATGGTTGAGGATGTAGCAGTTTGTATGCTGTGAAATGGTGTATTCTAGGGTTTGCCATGTAGTAGTGGGTAGGGCAGTGCACGGTAGGAGAATGTCTTTTCTACATCCGGCAAACACTATTTAAACTATTGAAGTTTGCTAGGCACATACAGGATAAGTTGCTCTTCGTTATCTTCTACCCAAGGGAGACATGGACACCGCAAGTTCAGAGTAGAGCTGGTGAATATGTGAGCCTAAAGAAAATAAATAGATGAAGCTGTTTGGAAAAAGTCTAAGGGAAAAGAAGAGCTTATTAGGGATGAGACTCTTAGGGACTCAGTTCTGATTGGGGGTGTTTCCTTAGGATACAGGCCCCAAATGTTTTCCTGGTGTACCGTAGGGAAAGCTGCTGGCGCTTGTGTTTCCTGGAGCGCCGGTTGACTGGGATGTGTGTTGTCTCCGTAGGACTGTGCACTATGGACGATTTTGATGAGGGAGACTTCAGTTTGGCAGATGACGCCTTATTGGAAGGTTGCCTTTACGAGGATGACTGTATCTGTGCTCCCGACTTTACCACTGACGATTATGTCCGGGTGACTGAACTCTACTATGACCAAGTGGTAAGTAGACGTGTTAGCTCTCTGTCCCAAAGGCTTTCTACTTGAGAGGGGCTTCTGTGGCATGTGAGGATGGGCAGGAAGGTACACAGGCCTCTGAGGACGTGGTCTCAGGAGGGAAGGGAAGTGGCCGCTCGAGAAGGGCGTGATGCAGAGTGGAGGTAAGCAGCAATTGTTTTTACTGGAGATTGGCCAAGCTCCTAAGGAGATGCTGTAGGGACAGAGTCAGCAGACCCCACAAGAATGCCCAAGAGGAGTGGAGGAACCGCAGGTCATACATACTTTCACATTTTAACAGATAAAAATCAGAATAATTTTCTTCTTTTAGGGTATGCAATATAAAGATTATGCCCAAAGTGAGAAAAATTTAGGTGAGTATATTAACACTTTAATGCTAATTGTTGGAGACTGTAAAGGGAGGTCATCCATTCAATCACAGTGACATAACAATTGATCTTTTAAGATGTGATTTTAGCTTGATTTGGTGACACAGGTCTACAATCCCAGCACTTGGGAAGGAGGCTGAGGCAGAGGGATTGGAAATTCAAGGCCAGCTTTGATCAACACGACAAGACGCATGTCTCAGACTAGAAGCTGTAATCTTTCTGTTAAGCTAGAATTCAGCCAATATTTATTCTTAATATCTGATAGATTGAATTTTAGTTCTTTAGTTTTTGCCTTTTTATACCTATTTAACTTTTTCCCTACTAACAGTATTGATTCATTTGAAAATACTAATTTTAAACTTTTTAATTTTAATTAAGAATATGACATCTGCAATATGTGGTGTAGTAAGCCACTTTCTATCCTGCAAGATTACTGTGACACCATTAAGCTATATATCTTCTGGCCACTTCTTTTTCATCATCAACACAGTTCTATAATATCAAGATTGCATCCCTGTGTGGAAGCCACGTAAGTTCCTATGCAATAATAATTTTAAAGAACTGTGATAGCTCATTGTTCAGTACTGAGGGATACGAAGTACAGTGCGAGGCCAGTGCCTCTTTCTTGTGCTGCTTAATTTTTGTTTATTTAATTGGATAGAAAAAGGAAAGACTTGGGATTTGAATATAAATGAATGATTATAACATTTTAATGAATTACCTGAATAGTAATAGATTGCAAACTTGAAGCTGCATAAAATGTTAATAAACTTACTTATAAATACCAATGTTAGAGGAGAGAGGACAAGATAGTGTTTTGTTTGTTGAACACTTGATGTATTGTTACCTGGAGTAAAAAAAAAAGAACTTTCCACACAGTTTAAATAGAACCATAAATACAAAGTTCATATAAATGTAACATTCAGCAAATAAGTACATTTGGGAGTCTAATCTTTAAAAACAATTGTCTTTAAGCCGTTCTCGTGCCGCTGAGCTAAGTTTGAAGAAATTACAGCATCTTGAGTTGATGGAAGACATTGTGGATTTGGCAAAGAAAGTTGCAGTAAGTGGTAGAATGGGGTTCCCATCCTTAGACTGTAAATGAGTAGGAGCTGGGGTACTCAGTGGGGAAGGATGCTTGCTGTATGGACATGGGCCTGAATGTGGGTCCTAGCACCCATATAAAAATGTGACCCATAACCTCAGCACTGGGTCAGCGGGTGGAGACAAGAGGGTCGTTGGGTTTGCTGGCCACCAGCCTACTCCAGGGTCAGTGAGAGGCCATTTCAAAGGTGGAAGGTGATAGAGCAGGCCATCTGGTGTCCTCCTGGCCTCCACCCGTATGCATGTATACGTGCATAGGTGTATACACCACCACACGCATGCTCATGGAGCATACATGCACTGTACTGTGTTCCCCCACATACATAAAAGGAAAAAAAAGATGAGGAAACACAAGAATGTAAATACATAGTATTTGTTCTACAGTTCGAGTTTATAGCAGTTAGCAAGACACAACTTTATATTTTTTGTACATGGACTTGCCCAGTATTGAAACGATAAGGCTGCTGTACTGGATCCACGTGCCCCAGTGGCTATCAGGATTGTGCCTGTAAGGCATAGAAGCTGGAACTCATCATAAGTGAATGTGAGCCTGGGTGTGTGAAGCCTCCGTCACGGACTCTGGAACTAATGGTGATCTTTTGATGTGAGCCCTATGTCGACAGGTCATTTCTGTGTGGGGACTCTGTCAGGGAAGACCGAGGTGGCGTTCTGTGCTGGGTTGGCTTACAGTTTTTGGTACTTTCCTAGTTGAAGCTTACATTTGGAAGAGATGTTTGTTTTCTGCTAAAATCAGTTATAATAACATACAGCTGGTATACATACCTTTATTAAAAGTTTAGGTGTAATGAACTTCAAAAATTTGTACATTTTATGTTATATATACATAAAATTTTTTCGAGACAAGGTTTCTCTATGTAACCTCCCTGACTGTCCTGGAACTTATTCTGTAGACCAGGCTGGCCTCAAACTCAACAGAGATTCACCTGTCTCTGCCCTAAGTGCTGGGATTAAAGGCGTACACCCCTGCCGCCTGTTTTACAGTATAATTTTTTAAACTAGATCTGTATGGAGGACTATTTCTGATTTGCATTAGGATGCTAAAGGGGCAAATTCACCATGTCCGTGTTTGTGACAAGTACACTGTCATGTATGTAGAGCACTGTGGTCAGACATCACTTAGTAATGGGGGCCATTCTGAGGGCCAAGTCCTTAGCTAGTTTCCCTGTTGACTGAATCTCATAGATTGTATTTAACACTGAGCAAGATGATACTGGCCAGCCTCTCAAAGTAAATAAGAGGCAGGATTACATGATTGTGTGAGACTGCTGCCAGGACAGTGTGGCATGCTGTTTAGCCGTAATCTCTTTTAATAAGTAGCATGAATGCTCCAAAATAATTGTAAAAATTGTAGTAAATACCCAACCTAGTAACATGGCTGTTTATCATTGCTAAGTACTGCATTGTGTGTTTGATTATGTGGGCTATCCTTGTGCAGCCGATAGTGCAGGAAGTTTCACTTACACGTGAACACAGACTCATGAGCATGCACTGGGGAGTCACCTTTGCAGGAGGTGATGAATTCTCAGGTTTGGTGCAGTTGCAGGGAGCATTTGTCCTGTCTGTGATTCCCTGTTAATTCAGATGCCACTGTGCAGCTCATGACTTTTCCTAAAATGTAGGTTTGGTTTGGGTTCACTGGAAATTCAGATCCGAGGCTAGGAGGAGGGCTCAGTGGGAAGTGCTTCTGTGCAAGCGTGCGGACCAAAGTTTAGATCCTCAGCACTAATGTAAATAAATGCTGGGAAGGCGTGGTGGCCAGCTTGTATTAGTAGTAGTTCTTCCGAGGGCAGAGGCTGGATCACCAGAGCAAGCTGGCTAACTAGATTAATGAATAGTGAGCTCTGGGTTCAAATGAGAGACAGTGTAAGGTGGAGAGAGATCAAGGAAGGCATATATTGTCAACTTCTGGCCCCCACATGCACACAGTGCGCATATACATGTGTGCACACATGTATCCTCCCAAAAAAAACTCATATAAAATATGCAGAGTAAAGAAAAATGTGTGGTTTTTTCTTTTATATTTTGCAGAATGATTCATTCCTTATTGAAGGCTTACTAAGAATTGGTTATAAAATAGAAAATGTAAGTGTTAAAAAAACGAGAAACCACAACACCCATTGTAAATGGATGATAGTCTCGTTGCATGTTTCCCAGTTAGTGACTCCTTGTACCCAGCCGTTTACATGTAGCTTTTGGTAATACCAATTTCTGTATGTTGTAAAAATAATCTTATTTTACAGATTTGCCACTTTTTTGCCATATATATAGTATAATTTTAAGCCTTTCACAAGTTGTTCACTTTGTCTTTTAGATTATTTGCCTCATATATATTTCTCCAATAAAATTAAGTCCTTGATATGAGGTGTGTTTTGTTTATTTTGTTTTGATAATTACTATACCTATATACTTGCAAACACGAATATAAGTCTATCTGTAATGTCCTGGAGACAGGGATGCCTATGTAGTTCCTTCAGGTACGAATATAAGTCTATGTATAAGGGTCCTGGAGACAGGGATGCCTATATTGTTCTTCAAGCCCAATACTGACATTAGCAATTCAGCTATTTAATTCCTGAAGTGATTTCAGATTCTCAGGTAGTATATTCTTGTGAACTTCTGATGAGCGCATTGCACAGATGGCCCATCTTCCCGCCATGCACTTATGTCTGTCTTTGCTACAGATACTGTGGCCCTGTTCTGAACCCCTAATCTGTAGCTTGAGACCTTGTGCTCAAGATAGGTCCCTAGTTGACATGTGACCTGAGAATCCTCATCTGCCTTCGTGTTACTGATTTCTCCTGCTGCCTCAGCATCCGTGTCTGTAACCATGGCAGAAACATTCTTGACCTGCAAGAGTGGCCTAAGGGAGTCCATGACTGTTCTCCATTGCATGATGGATAATGAAATAAGTGTACAAGATGTTTATCAGTGCTCTGAAATACTGTAAGAGGTGAGCTCATAATGTCACATAAATTTAGAATTAATGCCCACATCCCCTTCTTCATTCCTCTTTTGAAACAGAAAATCTTGGCAATGGAAGAAGCTTTAAATTGGATAAAATACACAGGTGATTTAACAATTCTACCTAAATTAGGATCAGTTGACTGTTGCTGGCCCATGCTAAGTGTTTTCTTTACTGAATGTAAGTATAAGTGCTTTAAGTGTTGAGCCTGGCTTAAAGAATATTATTTGGGAAGATGGGATGTGTGTGCATAGATGATACTTGATTTTATCTTAGGAGTAGTTAAACTGTGTTTGTTCTGGTGTAATGCTCAAACAAGAGAATTTTAACACTGCAGTTAGTTTATTCTCTATTTCTTGTCTCACTGGTTTTGTGGCATTATACTCTTAGAGCTACTACCTTGTGGATGTCGTGTTATATATAATACCCCAAAGACAGAACCACAGCTGGGGTTCTCTTGTCTTCATCAGAGAAACTGCAACTCCTGTCATGATTTCCATGTTCCTGCTGCATCCACTCCTCTGTGATGTGAGACGGAACTGCCTCACACTTTTAGCGGTGCTTTCCTGTAAGCTTTTGACTCAGCAGTGTTTGTGACAGTCTGACCATGTGCCCTGTAGTAGATGACGAGCAAACAGTTGTCCTCCACTGAGAAGAGTGTATACGTCAGCTGGTGTAGGTGCTATAAGTAAATAGAACTTTGGGCTCCATTGTTGACACTGCGGTGTCTTACACCCAGAGTGTTTAGAGCATTCTCGTCTCGTTGCTGAGGACCCGTAATCACAGAGATGGAGCAATGCAGCTGCTTATCATGTCTTGCGCACCAGTGTGGACTCATTACTGATTCTGTCTCCTGTTCTGCAAGATGGTGTAGTTGTTCTTGTTTTCAGTAGTAAAGTCAGAATTTGAGGTCAAATGACCCTTTCACAGGGTTGCCTATAACAATCTGAGTGTCAGATATTTACATTATCATCATACAACAGCAAAATTACAGTTATGTGTAGCAACAGAAATAGTTTTACAGTTGAGGTCACCACAACATGAGCTGTATTAAGGGGTCTTAGTGTCAGGAATGTTGAGAGCCGCTGGGTTAGTGGTTTTCCTCAGTGCTAGAGTCTAGAGGAAGACTCACTCATGTTCTCTGAAATCAGAACAGCACAGGCTTCTTTCTAAAACTCAGCTCTGTCTCTTAATACTGTGGTTGGCGAACATCCCAGATCTTGCTTGAATCTTAAATGTTAAAAATTTATTTCATCTTGGAAGTTAATGATTGGTTAGATAGAAGCTTAACTATAATTTTGGTGTAGTAAATTTTTAAATCAGATTTTTAAAATCCTTTTTCTATCATAGCTTAAAGTGCAGAAAATGAGGCTTGATAACCTGTGGTCACAAAGTTTATTGCATTTTTGTTTACTAAGTTTTTTATTAGAATAGTATTTCAGATAATTTCTCACTATTTTTTTGGTGAAGTCAAATATTAAATAAAGCCTCTTAAATACTATTCATTACACGAAGTACAATTGAGAAAATAGTTTTCCTCATTTTTGTCTTCATACATTTTTATTGGACATTCTATCTTGCACATTGAAAGTACTTGATACTGTCTGATGAATTGGCTTTGGTAATTATGAGCCCTAATCACAGTATGTTATGAAATAAGGAAGAATATTATTCCAGTAATAATGTAGTAATAAAAATTTAACTGCTAGAAATAAAAACAGATTTTATTCACAAAAGTAGTAAGTGGTTTTCTGGGTTTTTTTTGTCATATAAGTTAAATGTGTTAGGTGATTGCTGTATCACTGAACTACATCCCTGGCCCCAACTTTTTATTCTTTAAATATTTTATATACATATACATTTTATATATATATATATGTATGAGATTACAAAAACATACAAACTATTTAAAATGTTTAATAATAAATGAACATAATAGTTACTGATTTAACTCAAGAATTAGAATACCATGAACACCCAGTTTAAAACTAATGCTCTCTCTCACTTTCTCCCGACACAAATCTCAGATAAGTACCATATCACTAAAGTCGTAACTGAGAATTGCAACTTGCTTGAGGAATTTAGAAGGAACAGTTGCATGCATTGTGTGAAGGTAAGGACACTTACCTGTAAAGGTATTTTAAGAATCGTCTGTTAAAACTTTTAATAAGCATGAAAAATAAAACCGTAGAAAGTAAAACAATGGCCCTACTTTAAAGTAACATACATGCTTAAGGGAAAATGTTAAGGAATTTTGATTTAGAATATTTTTAAGAAGAAATATCTTAATCAAAATTTTCTAATGATTTAAAAATTAAATTTTTTCACTCAGGCATGTAATCCATTGAGGAATACGATTTCTTTAGTAATATCCTTATCAAGATATAAACTATGTGTCACAGTTCACTCAGAGAAAGGACTGACTCCTAACTCAATTTTAAAGAAAATTTATGTTTAATGTTCTATAGGATTTTACAGTTAAAGCCACTGCTAATAATCTCCATTAATTAAAAAATATTAGTATCTGAAGTAAAAAAAATTCGTTCTATATGTAGCATCTTTGATATACATTCTTGTTAACTTGTGATATTATACTTAGCAGTTAGTCAGCATTGCCTGTGAGTCAATGACTTATATAATACATTGAAATATCAAGGATTATTGGATAATACTACATTCACTAGTAACTGAAAGCTATAGTTTTACCATGTGTCTCATTTTAGACCATTATACCTTACGGATAAATTTTATTTAAAAGTGAACCTATTATAAAGCACTATACACAACAGAAAATTGTTTTATTATTATTTATAATTTGTTGGGTTTAACTTCAGGTCTCAAGGGAGTAAGGTGGAAAGACAGGACACCATGCTTGTACCTTCCTCCACGTGTCTACACACAGTGCACACACACACACACACTCTCTCTCTCTCTCTGACAGTAACATACATGTAACTGTCCTTTCTAGATTCCCTCCTCTGGCCTTTGCATGCTTGCACATGGGCATGTGCATGCATACCTCCCAACATACATGCACAGACACATACACTGCACACAAGATAACAATCATGTGCTCTTCTCTCTGGAGTCCTTGTAATACCTAGCGCAATGTGAGCTGTATGTTAGTTACATTTTAGGGGCGGTGACAAAAAACTACAAGTTTAGTGTTCATTTTTTGTCTGTGCTAGATTGCAACTGCTGTTGTAGAAACCATGGATATGGTTTCAATACTAATTGAATATATCAAAATAGTAGAGACTACATTCTTATTTTCTATATAAATAGCCCCCTGGTACTCTAATAGTAAGGAACCAAGATCCACTTCTGGGTATTGAGTTCTTGATTGTCTCTGGAGCTAACTGATGGCTCTTCTTTTACTTTGGTTTCTCAGCAAGGAGAACTCATGAAAATGAGAGGAAATGAAGAGTTTTCCAAACAAAGATTTGATCTAGCTGTTATTTTTTACACCAGAGCCATTGAATATAGGTAAGAGCAAAGCAGAACGATAAACCCTTTATGTGGTGATCCTGGTAGAATGTTAGGAGAGGCAGTGCAAGATAATTCTAGAGAGTCTTCTGTTTGCCGTGCAGTGTAGTGTGGTTTGCTCACTGTGGTGTGCAGTGCTGGCAGCCTGACTGCTCCAGCAGGTACCAGGCAGGCCAGAAAGACACTGCTCTTTCCACAGACTCACTAGAGTCCTCTCTTCTGTCTTGTTTTCCTTTTGTATCAACTGTTCCTTCTACCCATTAGCTGATTGTCAGGAGGGCGTGTTTGTTCCTCATGCTTAGGATGCTCCCTTCTAGGGAGGCTTTGCTTTCTTGGGGAACTTTTTGCTTGCTTGTTTGTTTGTTTTTGAGAAAGGCTTTCCTTGCATAGCCTTGGCTGTCCAGGAGCTTACTCTTGGGCCAGGCTGATCGTGAACTCAGAGATCCGCCTGCTTCTGCCTCCTGAGTTCTGGGATTGAAGTGTGCACCCCCAGTGCCCAGCTCTTGGGGAAGCTTTTAAAGAGAATAGTTGTGGTTGTTGAGGGTGTAGATGTCTGTGCGCTACACACGATACTCAGATGCTGATCTCCATAGCTGTCCTCCAGGACAGCTTACTTACATACTCTCACTGTCTGCTCTTACGAGCTGGGCCACATCACATTCTAGCGGACTTTAGGGGGGTGCCCTGTAGACTGCCCCCTTTCCTACTGTGTCCTTCATAGGGATTGAAGGAATCCAGTTGCATGTCATACCGAAAAGCTGCAGAATTGAGACAGTGAAAATTAACAAAATTTGAAAATACTTAGCTGTTACTATTACTTTTGCATTTGACAAGTATCTCTCGTTGGAGCAGTCGAGGTGTCAATCCTGACTGTCCTCCACTTCTCCATCCTATGTAGTCGGCTTCTGTCTGGGATGGGTGTTGTTATTGCTCCATTCCCACAGTAGTTCTATAGGGCAGACAGTCTGAGCAAGATACTAAGAATGTCAAAAACCTGAATTTCAGTCAGTTAAGATTCTAAACCGTATTTTCTTTCTGTTCTGCTACATAGTTGTAAAGCTTTAAGATTTTTTTTGTTTTTAGTATGAATTTTGTTTGTTTCAGATATAATGTGTTTTACTGACTAAATGTTGCTTCTTTTTAAGACCTGAAAACCATCTTCTTTATGGTAACCGAGCTCTCTGTTTTCTTCGTATGGGACAGTTTAGGTAAGTTGGTTAAAGTAATCTAATTACTGAATTATTATACCCAGTACCTATTTTAGGGAAACGTTTATCTATCTTGCAGGTATGCAAGAAAATCCCTGATAGTTCTTTGTCTGAAGTAGTAAAATGGGAGGGGGGAGTGGTTTCACTTATAATGACTGCAGCAAGATGCAAGCATTTGTTAAGTTCTTGACATGTTATGTTTAGTCTCACAGCGCCCTCCGTAGGTATGTTACATTATTTTCCACACTGTGCTCACGAACAGTTGGCTATACAGTGAGTGGTGATGCTGAGTCTCAGACACAGGTCATGCTGACGACATCTACATTGTTGTGACTTCTATAGCATATTCCGTCTTTCTGCTCTGTCTAATCTGCGTAGTATATTTTTGCTGTTTGTTTGTCTTGTTATATAAAGTTACATAAGTATTTTCATAAATGAAAGAACACAGAAATTTAATGGTATTAATGGAATAGAACCATAATTAACTTGCTCTTATCAAATTTGAAATTTGCTTTTATTTATGAGTTGAGAAAGACTGAAAAAATGTTACTCTACTATGATTCGATTGCCCTTCCTTTAAAATATTTTAGTATATAAGTTACAAGTGTTAATATTAAAAAATACAGATTGTTGTATTTAATTATGCCCTGTCTTATTGTAAGTGTAGGGGGTACAAAAACTACATCCATGCAGAGGAGAATACTCAGAACACATCGAACTAGAAAACCAAGTTAGAGCCTGGGACCTCAGAACAAGACTGCCTGGCAAAGGTCTTACCCAGATACTAGTTATAATTCATTTTTGTCTTCTACTTTCTGTTGCCTAAAATAAAAAAGTAAAACTTGAAAAGTCATGAAATTCTCATTATTCATATAGAAACACTTACAGAAATTGTTTGGTTGAAAGTGGTTTCCTCATTCTTAGCCTAGAAGCTGTTATATGGATCATCAGTAATGTTGACTAAGTGATAGAGAAAATTCTAAAAACAGTGATAGTAAAAACGGAAAAATGCAGTTTGGGGTTGCTCTGATGAGGTTTTCTATGAAGTCATGAAAACTGAGAAGTCCTCTGTCAGTTGTTTTTAGTAAAACACTTACCTGGGATGTGGGGGAGTGGGAGTGGGGAAGGTGTAGTATCTTCCAAGTATGTAGCTTTTAAAAAAGTAACATTTATTATGTTTCTCTTTTATTATAAACAGAACACATTCTCATGGTAGAAAATTTGGAAAATACAAGAGTTTAAAAAGAAGAAAATAAGTATCACCAGTAACCCAACCACCTTGGAGAATACCGCTCTATTAACGTTATGCAGCTTTTAGATGGCTTAAGCCGTGGATAATCCGAGGCTATCTAGACTACCACTGTTCTCCACTGGTTCTGACAAGAAGTGAGCTACAAATGCCTAGGTTGTGTCTGGCTAGGCCCAGAGTTAACAGATACTCTGTACTCTTTCAAGGTGAATTTGTATGCTTTCAAGATCAGATAAATAGGTTCATGACTTGGCTAACCACTTATGAAAATTGTCGTATCTAACCGAAATCTTGCCAGGCAGAGGGTCATCTCCTCTCCAGCTCTGAGTGCTGAGAGCCAAACCAGAGTGATTTCTGCTTTTTTTTTTTTTTAAATATAGACACACGAGGAAGATCTTCCCAAACCCCCGCTGCAACAAGATGTGAAAGTAGAGACAGCCCCAGACAGGGAGGGGAGGTTAAGAATAGAGCAGCAGACCTTTCTGTCTGTGCACCTTGTTGATGCTCTAGCTGTAACTGAACACATCTGGTTTCCTTACAGGCAGGTTAGTGTACTTGAGAGTCACTAGTTTTTATCAGGCAGTCACCAACATGTATCTGATGCTCCTTAAACGTATTAAAAAAAACTATGCTCTTTCACCTTGTTACACATTGATTCCATGATTTTGCTCAGTAATGCAGAGATGAGGTTTTCAGGGTTTGTCCCTCCTGATACAGTGAGTAGATAATGTGCCATAGGAATATGCTGCCAGTGATTGAGATGCTTGCCTGAATACAGGAGAACTCTTGCTCTGAGAAGAACTTCTTTAGTTGGGTTAGCAAGGCTGAGATGCTGTGAAATTCCCACATCATGTGGATGCCAGCTAGACCTGTCAAGGTAATCTGGTCAAGCAGCTGCAGGAACAGCTGGAGATAAAATATCCATCCAGTGACCCTGGGAGACAGTGTAGTCCTTAGTTGTTCTCAAGGCCAGACTTCTGTTGGTCGTAAAAAAGCAGATGCCAACCTGTATGAAAACTGAAATGAAAAAAGATTAAAGGCTTTAATGAATGCTAAAATGCATAAATGATTCTGAAATATTAATCCTAAAACATTAGAAAATAAAATTACTCAATTTTAAAAATAACTTTGGTAAGATTTCTCTCTAAAAAGGTAGAAATATGTACATTGACTCTTAAGATAGTCTGTCCTGAGTATTTTATACGTATTTATTCCTAAAACCTTTACAACCGTGGGAGACACTGTGCTGCAGACGGAGCCTGAGCCCAGTCTGCCTGGGTGTGGTCTTGACTGTCAGTCACTTTGGAAGGTGACAGTAGAGTACAGTGGAAATGGGACGTTGGGAAGTTTAAACAGATGTCACATTTAGGAGGCCTGCTCTCCTACGTCACATGCAGATTGAAACTACAAGTCTCTCTTTCATACCCATCAGATTGGCAAGGCTTAAAACCTTCGTAATACCAAGTATTTGATTTGAGAGGATGTGGAACAAAGGAAACTTTGATCCTCACCTGGAGACATTGTTAATGATATAGTCGCTGTGGAGAGCAGTCTGACAAGGTGAAGATATGCACACTCCGCAGCCCACGCCTAGGGTCACCCCTTCCGCTGTCAGCTGTGTACCCAGAAGACACGTGCAAGCCTTCACACAGCATTGTTTGTAAGAGTAAAGACACGGAAACAACGGAAATCCATCAGGAGGGAGTGGATGAATGACTTGGCGATGTATTCATATGAAGACGTTTTAAATGGCACTTAAAATGAGTGTGATGTTGAGTGTCAAGCAAGTTGCAGAATGATTTGTACAGTGCGATGCCGTTTATATACTGTTTAAAGCATGCAAAATAATGCACACACAATATGAATTTCAAGTGTTCTTAAAATGTGTGGCTATCTCTGGGGAGAGAAGGAGGGGACAAGGTTTTGGACACAGGAGAGGCAGTACAGTGGGTGTCTGCTGTAACAAACCTGTAAAAAGAACCGGAGTGAATATGGCAAAATGTTCAATTTTTGTTAAGTTGATGCACAAGTGTCCTTCATGTTAATGTTATGTTCTCTGAATTGTGTATACTTGAGAAATTTGATAAAAAGTAAAACAGGTCTAATTTAAAATGCACATAGAAGGGAAAATACAACACTATCAAGGTCAGAACGAGACCTGATCTTGAAGGAGAGAAAGGCCGTCCGTCATGTAGTTAGTGGTGCAAGGAAGAGCCAGAGATAAAGGGGTGTGAACTGGGAAGTAGATGCTCCATCCTGAAGTGACCAAGGGATCCATGGTGACTGATGTTGAAATAAAGAGATTGTCACTCAGAGAGAGACCTTTGAGAGAATGCAGGTGAGGCCAAGAGCCAGCATCCACCCCTCTGGGCCTGGATGTTGTTTGTGTGAAGTAAAGAGCTGGGATCGATCGTACCCTCAGGCTGCTGCTGCTGCTGCTCACTTGGAATCCATAAACTTAGGAGTGTGCTCATGAATCCCAGGACTCCAGGCTTGGATGACATTTTATTCTGGTCTTCTAGAAGCACACTTCACAGTCATAGTATGTTATCACAGTGATAGTTGTAATTCAAGTAACCAGAAAGTTCCAGTATCATATAAGAAAAGGAATCAGATATGCCTGATTTAGGCAGCTGTAAAAGCTTATGTAATATGCTTGAGTAGATTTTATCCACTCTATCTCATTTTTGTGAAACACATATTTGGGAAGTTTGAATTCTTCTCAAGGGCATAATTAACATTGCTAAAGGGAAATGTAGTTGGAGATGAGGGCATGTATCCCTGAATATTCTAATTTGCTTTGAAAAATCCTTAGCCTTTTGGTATTTATCTTGCAGTATTCCTTTTCATTAGAACCCAGCCATGATTTGTGTAGCAGAGAGACTTTTAAGTCCTGTTGATTTGTTTTCTGAATTTCTGAGATCAGAGAAAGAGCAACTTAACCACGTTTCTGTGAATTACCCCTCCTTTGAGTGAGTGTGTGTGAGGGGGAGAATGCATGCAAATGCACGTCTGCAGGGCCCACACGTTTAGTTTATTGTGTGCTGTTTGTAGTATTCCTTGTGGTTCTCAGTCGCATGGTCTATTTTTATTTAGAAGCCCTAGATTGCCAACTGTTTGGCGAGTGCACTCCCTTTTAAAAAGCTGTAACTTTATCTGTGCAGGTGTTTACTGCATTTATGTGTGCACCAAGTGCACATAGTGCCCATGGAAACCAGAAGAGGAATCGGGAGTCACAGACAGTTGTGAGCTGCACTGCGGGTGCTGGGAACTGAACCACTGGGCCATCTCTCCAGCCCCATTTCTTCCCCCTTTTTAAAACAGAAATTTTGAACTGGAAAGGATCCGCTGACAGCTTCTGTGTGTTATCCCCTTCCTACTCTCTTCAGAGCCTGTGTGTTTCCATCATGCCTCATGTGTGTAGAAGTGTTCATGGTGAACCAAGTCACTTTCCATTATATGTATCAGAATAAAGGCGATTTGAGGTGATTCGTGAGACACATCCTTTTTAAAATCATGTGTGGAAAAACCACTGCATATGCTGTTGTATAATTTGCTTTTTTAAGGTTTATTTATTTTTATGAATGAGTGCTCTGTCTGCATGTACAACTTCATGCCAGAAGAGGGCATCAGATCCCACTGTGTATGGTTGTGAGCCAACATGTAGGTGCTGGGAATTGAACTCAGGACCTCTGAAAGAGCAGCCAGTGCACTTAACCTTTGAGCCATCTCTCCAATCCTAATTTGCTTTTCAAATGTTAAAATTTATATATATATATACCAGTGTGTATCGAGATCTTGTTGTTTGTGAGCAACATTTAATTGGCTGGATACTCAAGTGATCCATCAGGTTGTACTAATATATGTTTGAATAGGCTATTTGGATTAGTCTGTAGATTACTTATAATTACAAATTATTAGAGTATAGAAAAAGAATAAACAAAAATGACTGGGTGGTGGTGGCATACGCCTCTAATCCCAGTATTCAGGAGGCAGAGGCAGGTAGGTCTCTGTGAGTTGGAGGCCAGCCTGGTTTATAAAGTGAGTTCCAGGACAGCCAAGGATATACAGAGAAACCCTGTCTCAACCCCCCCAATTAAATATATACATTTATATAATTTTCACTTAAGTTAATTAACTGCAGGTTTCAATGACTCTTATATTCAATACTCAGGTGCTAATGTGTCTGTAGGATAAATTCTTGGTAAGCTGCTTTTGCTCTGTTAGGTAAAGGAGCATGTCGAGTTTTAAAGCTCGGATTTGAAACATCTTGGTTCTGTTGGTGGTTGTTAGTCACTGTGTATTTAACAGTAGCTGAGTGAATTTTGTTTTATGCTTTTAATAGTAACATTGAGCTACTTGGGGCATAGTTAATTGTTTCTTTTTTAATCTAGTCTGACCTTGAAAGTAATGATTGATAAATACAAGGAGGGAGGATCCTTGACAGCTAGCCAAGGGCTTGTATACTTCACCGTGTACATACATGTTGTGGTTTGAGAGGGTCCATTCATAGCATCTCCTCCCTCACCCTGCCCAGCATCAGTTGAGATGGGTGTGGAACAGAACTTAACGGTGACCACCATCCTCACTGGTGCAGACGTTGGGACTGCAGGCCTTGAGTCTGATTGTTAGATGGTTCAGTACTGATCCACTCACAGGCAGAACCAGGCAGCCATGGCCTGGGAACCTTAAGCCTGAAAGAAAATCATGTAATCTGATCTTCTGTCTATGTTAAGGTCCCAGAGTAATAAATAAAAAGAAAAAAAGGCAATATTATACATAAAGTGTAGTAATTATAATAAGTTGGAACACGTGAACTCTGGCTGTTGTCATCTCAAGTGCCCCATTGTCACAGACTGTAATGCTCCTGCACAGTGCCCCTCTCGCTCGCTTGGCTGTGGTGGTCGGATGAGCAGCAATGTTCACGTTGCTCCAGGTATAAGATGTGGTCACATGCTGGGAAATCTCCCTAAATTCATCGATCACCAGACTGGTTATTTATAATATAAATTATTAACAAACTGGCATACTGTTATGGTGCCACTATGTTAATACCATTCAACCTGATTGAACAAGTAATACCAGGGTTCTTGTTATGGAAGATGCCAGAAATGGGGAAGAATAGACACAGTCCCTGTGTTCTAGCCGGTGAGCCAGCAATGTGAAGCCTGCAGTTGGAAGTTATGTGCTTGTTCATGGAACTGACAGTGTGCCCAGTGGGCGCAGTTACTGAAGGGAGAGAAGGTGGTTAAGGTCTACACTTCGCAGGTTATAGTAAGGCTGTTGGCCGTTAAGTGGGGTGGTAGGAGGCCAAAGAATTTCAAACAAGTTGAGGCTGTTACTCATGGTTAGTACCTTTAGAAAATTATCTGGTTCCAGGAAATTAGTTTGAAGGAGCTGCAGCAAGGCTGAGGCCGGGGAGACTGTCGGAGAACTTCAGGCTGGCATTCAGTTACCATTGGTAACTGCAGTTCTGACTGCCAGGATGTGAGAGTTGGATTCAGCCATGTGGACCCTGTTCTGCAGCCAGAGGAGCTGCCAGTGGAAGGCTTGGTGTGAGCTGAGAGCTGTGAGGACCTGCAGTGTAGATGACTTGTAGAAATGCCCGGGCGGAGAGAATTGCTGCTGTGAGTGAGGAGGAAGGTGGCTCTGAGGTGATAGGTCATGGCCCAGGCTGTCATCTAAGTCCTAGATTGGTAGCCTGAAGGACTTGGCTAGAAAGTTGACACTCCTCCCTCCCCTGTGGTGGCAGGGTGCCTCCTGTGACTTAGCTGTCAGGCCAGCTGTGTTGGGAATAGACCGGATTCCCGAAAGTCAGTTTGAAATAGCACCCGAAGCCCAACAGAGCCCAGGCACCCCTTGCTCTTCCTTCCAGTTGCTGTCCACCTCTCCCCAGAATGTTTGCCTAGATTTCCATTGGGCAGTTTTAGTTTTTTATGCAATGCAGGGATCATGTACTGTGTGTTTTGGCTTGTTGTATTTGGCTCTTATCACTGTGGGGGGGGGTTCATGTTGTTGCATGTACTTTTAAAGTAATCACCTATTGCATGGTTATGCCATGTTTTATCCATCGAGTCATTGATGGGCATTTTGGTAGTTTGTAATTGGCTGTTGGTGGTAACAGTTTCTGTTGAGTGTAATCAGAATAAAGGCGATTTGAGGTGATTCGTGAGACACATCCTTTTTAAAATCATGAGTAGAAAAACCACTGCATATGCATATCAGGGACAGAGGGCCTGCTTGTCTTCTGCTATAGTAGTAGCTTTCCTGTGATGGGATCATTCCTTCTGAAGGGTGTGAATTTCAGTCCATGTCTTCACCAGCACTAGTTTAAACATGGTGTGTATGGAGTGCTGTAAGCCTAGTTGGTCTGCACGCCTGTAAGTTGGTTAAGGACACTTGAATGTTTTCCCATGTGCCAACTGCCTGTTTGGATGGCCTGTTGTGAAGTAATTGTTGGTCTTTCCCCGAGTTGGGTGCTTTTCTGTATGGCACTTCTGTGGTCTGGGTGACAGTCACTGAGACAGCACTACAAGCGTCTTCCCCTTGCAGAACTTGCTGTTTGTCGTCTTTCCTCCGGAAGCTGTCAGTTTTAGGGATGATGAAATGGTTCAGTGGGTGGCACTTGCCGTCACACTGGAAAATCTGAGTTTGATCGCAGGTTACACATGGTAGAAAGGATAGAACCGACTCCATACTCGCCTCCCTGCTACAACACACACACACACACACACACACACACACAGAAGCTATCAGTTGCTATCAATTTTTAGTATATTACAATTTTTCAGTTTCTTCCTATATGGTAAGCACATTTTGTTTTGTGTTTATAATCTTTGTCTGCTCTAAGGCCACCAGAATGTTCTGTTTCTTCTAAAAGTTTAACTTTTGGGGGGGGGATTTGAGGCAAGGTTTTTCTGTGTAACAGCCCTCATTGTCCTAGAACTAGCTCTTGTAGACCAGGCTGGCTTCGAATTCACAGAGATCCACCTGTCTCTGGGATTAAAGGTGTGCGCCACCACCGCCCAGCCCATTTTCAGTGTTGGGCTTGTTTTAGGGTTGAGGGTGAAAGACCAGTGGCCATGTGTGAAATGTTTAAGTGGTTAACAGTCTGCCCCATGCACCGTGTGGTCACTTATGCCATAGATCAGTTTGCACAGAATCTCCTGCCCATCCCTCCATCCTTACCTGTCGATCTAGTTGTTTATCTTTAGGAGCTTTTATTTTTTTTTAGTATCCTTAATATTTAATATAAATAATATTTAATATCTTTGATACCTTCAGTAGGTGCTAATGTTGGATGGTATGCTACCTCATTTTGTTCTTTTTTTAATGTTCGGAGCGCAGTGACTTGGCCCACATGGCTGGGATGATGAACAGTGAAGTCACACCAGGCGTTTAAACTAGGGAGATGGAACAGACAGTGAGGAGGACACGGAATGTGTGAGCTTACAGGAAAGAGCAGGATGTCTGAGCTAGTGCTTTAGGTGTTGGACAGTTCGGAGAGGTGCCACGTCCGTTCCTCCATGGATGTGGTGAGGACTTGTAAAACGAGCTGTGGGGTTGTCCTTGAAGACAGGTGCCAGGAGACAGACCAGTGCCTGACCGTTTCTAGTGTAGTATGCACCTCAACAGAACAGCTACATCATTGTCACCTTTCCCATTCGACAGATGAAAGAGTGGGCCCAGAGCCAGTGACATCCTGCAGGCGCCAGAAGCTGTATTCTAATTGCTCTTAACAGGACTCATGTTCTAGAGGAGCTGTTCTCAACCTGTGGGTCACCTTTTCATAGGGGTCATCCAAGACCATCAGAAAACACAGATATTTGCATTCTATTTATACCAGTAGCAAATTACAGTTATGAAGTGGCAGTGGAAATAATTTTATGGTTGGGGTGACTGCAATATGAGAGGTCACAGCATCGGAAGGTTGAGAATTACTGTTCTGGAGTCTGTACTGTTCAGTGTAGCTTAATTTACATGCTGTACAAAAGGCTTGGGAGTTACCTTGTTGAGAATCAGAAGTTCTGTTAAAAGACAAAGTATAGAAAGTCATGGGAATAAGTCAGCATAGACGTTGGAGAGACACAAGGAATGCTCTGAAAATACTGGACCTAATTCTGGGGGGCTGTGGTGGGATCAGATGGCTTCTCCCCTTTGCTTTGTTTTTCTGCATTTTCTAACTTTGCTACAGTGGACATTTATTGTATGGATTAAAAAAATTATTATATTCGTGGAAAATTCACAATGTACAAATAGATAAATGATATATAGTACTTTAACAATAAAAAACGGAATGTTTCAATGCTTTATTTCTTGTTTTTCTTTTTAGAAACGCACTTAGTGATGGAAAGAGGGCCATTGTTTTGAAGAACACCTGGCCAAAGGTAGGCTTCTTCTGTATCATACAGCAAGCGAGCCCTTGAACCTTACCACTGTGTGAAAACCGGTCTGTGGGATAATGTATTTGTACAACAAAATACCAGGTGATGTTACAGAGAGCTCAAGGACAGGAGACGGGTTCCTGAATTTACTGTAAGTTCAAGGCTCGGTTGGGTGCTGTGTAGTGAAGCACATCCCAGCAAGTAAGAAGCCCGCAGCCTCTTGGAAGAAGGGAGTGATGGGGTGGAGGAGAGGACTGGAAGAGCTCAGGGAGAATGAATGAGGCTCCTTTCTGCCTCGGGATTAGAGAGGATTCCAAAGCACATCCCAAGCTTTAATTCTATTTTATTTGTGCATATTCATCACAGTGTGCATGTATTCCCTCTCATCCCCAGCCCCGAGTTTTCTTGAGAAGCACAGTGTACAAAGTCAGCAGCAGAAAACTTACCAGGGCATGAGTGCACTAAGTGGCTAGGGCGAGATCACTCGTACACAGATCTCAGATATAGCTGGCAGGATTTAGATTCTGAATATGCAGGGCACTCTTAAACCAAGTAAGAAACCTGATAGGAAAGAGAACCAGTAAAATGAGTAAGTTCTCATGGAAAAGAAAACTTGTCCCGTATGACCAGTAGAAACGAGAAACCCAGGACTGTAGAGATGTCTGGTTAGCGGTGCTTGCCCTAGTCTGAAAGGACAGTATCTCTTCAATGTCATTTTCCTGCACCAAAGTCAGGTGCTCAGACTGCCTGTAACTCCAGCTCCACAGGATCTCATACCTCTTCTGGCTTCCCACGCACCACCCCACACACAAGCACGTACATATACAAACATAAAAACTTAAGTAGATCTGTTTGAAAATGAGGAACATGTATTTCTAATCAAGCTGTAGGGGATAAGAACAGAGACAGCCCGAACAGAACAGAGGAGAGGGCTTAAGGAGCACAGACCCACATAGGCACAGCAAATGAAGTGATGTGATGGGTCCTCCCTTGAGCCTGAGGGTTCTGAGGGATGCATTGGGTGCTAGCAGGAATCCAGGAAGCTGGTGGGAATGAGCTGGCTTCTAACTTCCTGCTTCGGGAAGAAGTAGGATGTAACCACCGTAATTACTATATTCTCTATGCATGTACCTTAGGAAATCTCCTGATCCTCTGTACCCTGATAGCTACTTTTTCTTGTTTATGTACCCTAGACATTTTTTTGCATATCTACACATGGTAAAATGTACACAGTCATTGAAGCGTTTTCTGTGTACAGTTTTGGTTCCACACTGATGATTGATTGATAGTGACAGTTGAGACTGAACCTGGAGGTTCACCTACTAACAGATACCCTGCCACTGAGCCCTGTTCCCAAATACCCTGCCGCTGAGCCCAGTTCCCACTCAGCTTTCACACTGGTAATTGATTGATTGTGGAGTGGAGACTGAACCTGGATGCTCACATACTGACAGATTCCCTCCTGCTGAGCCCGGTTCCCACTCAGCTGTCTTCTTTCCCTTTTGAGACAGTGGCTTCATTAAGTTGTCCTGACAGCATTCTTGTCCAGTGGGAAAGTAGATATATGTCATGTTTTCACTTGGTCCAAAATCAGAGTTGTCGCTTTGGTTTTCCTGATGCATTCACATCTTGAGCACCTGCACTTTCCCACCCCGGTCTGACTTTTCTTTCTCTGACTCACTCTGTCGACCTTTTGGCCT
Organism: Bramus lutescens; assembly: GCA_001685075.1. Lineage (NCBI taxonomy): Eukaryota > Metazoa > Chordata > Mammalia > Rodentia > Cricetidae > Bramus > Bramus lutescens. The sequence goes on from LOEQ01002518.1 coordinate 260,770, forward strand.
CCTGATTTTCCCTCAGATATGCAGGACCCCATTTCACTTTGCTGTGTCTTCTATCTTGAATGCTTTCCTTGAGCATGAGCTTCCTATTTTACTACTGGTTGCTCTTCACTTAGTGTCCTCCAGCTGTTTTCCTAGTCACATCAGAGTGCCAACCCTACCCTTCTAGGCATTTTCCAGTCTCCCTCCTTTCTCCCCTTCTCAGCATTTACTAATTTTTTAAACATACTATGTGTCCAGTTAAGTAACACTCTAAGGCAAAGATTCTGTGATTTGCTCTAGAATCCGAGCTGTCTTGACACTAGGATTGAGTCGTGGAGCAGCAGGTAGACAGATTAGGGTGAGACCAGCAGAAACCTCAAGCACAGAGCCACGCAGTCATAACTGACCAGTGACAAGAGCAGACGCGCGCATTGCTGGCTTGGTTCATAAACTATCGAATACTACATTGTGTTGGAAATAAGTCGGCTGGCTTATTAACATTTATGGATTTTAAAGACAGTATTAAATGAAAAGAATCAAAAGCAAACATAGCATAGTTTAGGAGAACACTTACTCTGCTAATCTTTGCTTCTGGGAAGGAAAGGGAAAGAAAATTAACAAGTTACCAAGGAGATTTTAGTCATGTCTGTAGTTTTAGTAAATAAAAGAGAATCTGAAACACATATAACCTATTAAAGCTTAGTTCTTTGTGTGTGTTGTGTATTAGTCTCTGTTTTCCTAAATCATAAAATTAATTATTTTAACTGAGGTTTTAGGGCAGCTGAGGTGGCCATGAGGTCAAGGCATTCACCATGCAAGCCTGATGACTTGAGTTCCTTTTGTTGAAGGCTATAACTGACTCCTAAATTGTCTGCTGGTTTCCACATGTGTGCTGTGGCATGTGCACACCTATGTGTGCACATAGACGCACACTCAAGCACACATGCCCCACAGTGAGCTGTCCTTATAGACAGATTGTTTGGGGCTGGATTCAGCACTAGCTGATGCTTGTGTACATGGTGCTCAGTGTCTTGCTGTTGGCATAGTGATTCTTCTGCTTGAAATAGAAGCTTTGTTGATCACCAAAACTTGCATTTGGCAAGTATTTCATAAATATTTGTGAAACAATTGAGAAATAGAAGTCTTAGTACTAAAACTCAGTTCATATTAGCTTTCCAAGGATCTCTTGTAAATTTTTTAAGACTATTAAAATAAAACTTCCTTTTTCCCCCCCTCACTGAGTCAAAACTTTTCTGAGTACTTAATGCTCCCTGTGTATGTAGTCCCAAGGAAGACCTTCTGGAATTCTCTCTCTAGATGCCTGCCTTATCAGCCTCAAGCTGTTCTGTTCTTCCGGTTCCTTCCAGTCCGTCCCCTGCATTCTTCCTGCGCTGAGGTGTAGGCGTTCTCTTCAGAAAAGAGCAGTCTTAGCCTTGCAACTCTTCATCTCTCTTGGATCATTCTGTTCTCTTGCCCACAGTCAAGATTTTGTTTTGTTTTTTGTTTGTTTTTGTAAGCCACAATGTTTTTTTGTTTCTGTCCCTGGTCATTCCATCTTAGCTGAATGTATAAACTAGAGTCTAGGTGCCTTGATTTTACAGACTTTTACCATGCAGTGAGAGCCTTCAGATGCACAGCTGCAGTCCAGGGAAGAATAACCCTCACTTAGCTATGTGGTTAATGTGAGAGACACCGTAAGGTAGTCCTGATTGGGTTAGGCGCCTGCCTACCCATGGATCCATCACAGTGTCCTGGACATTGGCCAGTTCCCTGCTTCACAGCCGTGCTTTCGCTCAGCTGTATTGTCAGGGTAGAATACTAGAATTGACAGAAAGGTTAGAAATGATGGCCTCTATAGTTGAAGGGATGGGAGACAGGCCAGCACTGGGGGATTTCTTGATGGTATAAATAACCAGGGTATCAAAGGCAGAACATGACTTTAGTAATTGGTTTCAGGAAAGAGATAATTTTAATCTTAATTTAAACAGCTTCAGCAAAGAGATCTGAGAAAACCCTTGTAAGTCGTTGGAAGTTGCACTGAATTTGTTAGGAGTGCAGGAAAAGGACCTGATAGAAGGTGGGAATAGTGGAGGTGGCAGGGAATGATGGAAATATTCTCTGAAGGTTTAGATATGGCTATCACTTCAGGCTAGCTGTGTTTTCCTCATTTAGAGCACCTGTGTAAACTCTGACGCGGATCAATGTCTAGAGGTAGGATTTTGACCTTGTGTGTCTGAGGGATCTCAGCTCTAAGGAAGTAGAGCACCCACCCTTAGGGACAAGCATTGTTGAACGAGGTACCTTATGAGTCAGTATCTTTGATCTGGAACTAGACAGTCTGGCTAAACTTCCTTAGAACTCACAGACAGGTCCCAAGAACACAGCACAGAATCCACATACACACAGACTTCTATTAGTGCAAACTGATGTGTTTTTTTTTAAAGAACACTTTTTGGGACTGTTTTCATTTGGATTCTTGTTAAAAAGAGTGTTCTCTGTAAAATAAATTATAAATAAGGAGATCTGGACCAGGTGTCGTGAATCAGGTTCTTTGCTTTTGTTTGTGTGAAATGCTGCAGATTCCAGCCTCTGCTGCTAAATCGTCTCCTAGGAGATTTGTTCCTAAAATGTCAGTTTGGTGCATGAGTAGCTCAGAAAGAGCTAAGCTTAGTTCTATTAGCTTTCTAGAGTCGAAAGTTAATGTTCTGAGCCAGAAAGGATCTAAAGTCCTTAACATTGGAATTAAGAGTACATAAAGCCTGTGGCTTTCAGATTTCTCTTGTGTCTGGAAACTGTTTAGAGATGAGACACACGCAGATCAGCGCTGAGAGCTGGCCCAGCTGCAGCTCTCTCTTGCCTCTGTGCTCTTGAAAGTGTTGGCAAAATAGCATACATACTGGTGGGTCCTCCCAACTCCAGGAGCTCTTGGCTTTCACAGTGGGGTGTCACGGCTGAGATACTTACTGCATTCAAATATTTTGAAAAATTAACTTGTTTACTTATAGCTAATGACGTCATCTGTTCTGTACTTAGCTCAAATATTTTGTTTCTTAAAAGTAAACTATAACAAAAGTTAAATTATTTTCTGAGGGGTTCAAAAACTTTAGTGATTTTTAGGTTAATTTATTAAACATAACATGCTTATTTGTAACTTTTCTCTTAGTTCATTAGTCACCTTAGTTTCTGGGATGGTAGTATTCTAATTTACTTTTCATTGATAGGCCTAAAGTAATCCATCAACCAAAATATTTTTCCTTATCTATCTTCTTTAACCTGAAGCATATTTTTTCAGAAAAAAATTAAATTTATCTTTTTGGAACAGGGTCATTATCGTTATTGTGATGCTCTTTCTATGCTGGGGGAATATGACTGGGCCCTGCAAGCAAACATAAAAGCTCAAAAACTGTGTAAAAATGACCCTGAGGGAATCAAGGATCTAATTCAGCAGCATGTAAAGTTACAAAAACAGATAGAAGACCTGCAAGGTATTTCACCTAAGATTCTTTTGGTTACAGTCGAATTCCCTTTAAAATTTTGAAAATGGATTTCTTAGATTAATGGAGGACCATACCGATTCTCAGATGGTTTGTACTTCTGTTATGCTCTCTTGGTGAAAGTCTCTCGAGTACTCTGTTTCTGTCTGTATAGAGTATGATCGTGCTATGTTCAGCCAGGTGATTGAAAGTGATTTGTTTATTTGAAACACAGTAATCAAGTTTTTATTTGTTCTGTAGAAAAATACCCCTTTTTGCACTTTCTGATAATGTTTTAAAAGAAATTTTTTTTAATTTACTAAGAAAGGGTCCTTTAGTATTGCTTGATTTTTTTTTCTTTAACCAACTTTGCAACTAATTATGTAGCATGCGTATCATGTATCATTATCTGTCTATCTCAGAAATTGGCTGTGCAGATTAGGAATTTCAAGTCCTCACTTACAGTCATCCATTTCTGCCCTCGTTTTCTTTCTCTGATACTTAATATTCCCGTGTCCCACTCCCAGCATGTAGATCTTCCTTCTGTTGTTGTTTTTTGGGGGGGGTTAGTGTCTGTATAGCTGACTGAACAGCTGTTTGTCAAGCACCTGTTATCACCCTGCATAATGCGACTGTAAGATTGTGAGCTCCTTGAAGACAGGTACTACCTGGTTCAAATGTATGTGTTGCTGGCATCTCATTAGTGATCGCATATGATGGGATCTCTGACGAGGTCCTGTAATTTGTTGACATCTTGAAATGGAAAGCATCTAGAATTGTAAAAGTACCAGGATTTACTTTTCAGCTTTCATACTTTAATGTTTTCAACTATCAACTTACACATGAAATATTTTTAAAGCCTGTGCTGCCAGTCTATTGATTACTGTGTGTGTGGTTGGCTTTTATAGGTCGGACATCAATTAAGAATCCACTTAGAGCTTTTTATGAAAGCAGGTGAGTTAATATCAGGTCAGTGGCTGCTGCTTGGAGAGGCTTTCTCCCATGAATTGAAGACCCACTGTTTGCCACTTTAAGAGCTATCAGCAGCTTTTATATGTGGTGCCAGAGTCGGACTCATGCCCTGTACATGTTTGGCAGGTTCTCTTGCTGAGCTACATACTCAGTCCTGTAGTGTCAACTTTTTTTTTTTTAATAGGTGATTTTTTTTTCAAGATTTATTTATTTTGTTTACAGTGTTCTGTCTGCATGTGTACCTTCAGGCCAGAAGAGGGCACCATATTTCACTACAGATGGTTGTGAGACACCATGTGGTTGCTTGGCATTGAACTCGGGGCCTCTGGAAGAACAATCAGTGCTCTTAACCTCTGAGCCATCTCTCCAGCCCCCTGTAGTGTCAACTTTTGATCAGGGACAGAAGAGAAGCTTGTTTTGTATGTTTGGGGTATTTGTGGGTGTGTGTGCATGCACATACATTTAAAATTCTGTCCTAAACAGGTGACTTGGGAGTTCATTGGTCTGCTCTTTTTCTGGACGTTTTGAATATAGCTAGCCTACACCTGTGGGAAAGATTAAAATTAGATCTTAAGGTTGCTGGCTTGAATGGGGCCCACTGTGGCCATGCGGGTCCTGGCCAAGGAGCGCTGGGATAAAGTCTGTGCCTGTCACTTCTCAGTGTCTTTCAAAGGCCACAGATAGACTGAGTGTGATTATGGGTAAAGAAACCATAGCCAGGCGTCTACAGTTGATCATTGGCAGTTAAATATACTGGGGAGGGGAAAGAATATGGTCAAAATATATACTGTATGAAAATTTTAAAATACTAAGAAATGTAATAAAAACTAAAATAGGTCAAACTTTCTCTAAGACTTGTTTAGATGTATTGGGTATCAAAACTGTTAAAACAGGAAGATTTAGTTACTTTGTTGCTATCAGACCCAGAACCACTTGTCTTGACCTAGTCTTAGTTTGAGCTCCAGTTCAGGCTGAAACTACTATTGCTGTGTAAAGCCTGTCCTAGCAGTAGAGATCTTTTCAGAATGCCGTACTGGCTTTTGAGAAATGAGGGCTGTGATCCTGTAGCTTGTTTGAAGAACCCCTTCTGATGTGTGTGAGCGTTAGGACTGATGCGATGGTTCATTGTTGTTTGTTCCCCCTAGGGCTTACATACCTAGAAACTCTTCAGCACCTGCTTTTAGAACATCACTTAACTTTGTGGAAACAGAGAGAGCTTTCAGAAAAACTAAGTACAGAATGGCAAATGGTGGTGATCAGAATCAAAAGGTAAGCTTAGCTGAAACCTGCGACTCTTTCAGGTACGAACAGCCTCACTTTTCACAGTAATGGTTTGGTGGTCGATGTTTTGATCTCCTCTGTATTGATACCAAGGAAATGATTCTCTCACATCAGGCAACCTGACCATCTCATACAGCTACATAAAGATAATGTTTAAATGTCACATGATTTACCTTGAAATCGCAGTGTGTCTTAAAAATGATTTTCCAAATACTGTTTTGCCACTTAGTTTTTTCTTTATGCCTACCATTTCTGTTTCTCCAGCAGTCTCTTGGCAACGAGTGACAGTAGGGCCTGGAGTTGTCTCCTGCTCTTTCTTCACAGTGGTTTAGGTGTTGGGGCTGTTTCCTTTTCTCTTGTGTGCAGTGTATTTGGTTACTTGATGCTCTGCCAACTCACCACCCAGGGGCTGTTTGGGCTCCTAGGGGGAAACTTTGCCCAGGTCTATCTGTCAGTTTTGTTGTCCCTGACAGCCATGATCCCAGCCCTGAACTCAGTGCTGTATTCAGCTAGTGTCTTAGTCTAGTGTTTTTGGCAGACACCACAAGACCTCTAGCCTGACCCTGTCATCAGATGTCTTGGATGTTTGTCTGAAATTTCCTCAGACTCATAGTATATGAAAAGATGAATTTATCTTTATATTTTGCATCCATATTTGAGGAAGGGAATAAGGGGGTGTTAGGTAGCTGATAAGCAAAGAAGAAAATTTTTCCAAATCCCATGGAGTCATTTTATGGATCATGTAGAAAATGTCATTCAGTTAGAGAAGCAAACAAACATTGTTCAACAGTTTGTACGTCAGGATTGTCCTTCAAGAATTGTCGTTTATCTTGATTTCTCAGTTCTGGTTATCATGATGTTTGCTTATTTAGACCTTTAGGTTCATAACTAGCTGTGTAGTTTAGGTGCTTGAGTGAGTCCTATCATATTCTAGTTTAAATTTGTTGTATGATTGCTGACACTTTGGCTGTGTTTTAAAATCTCACTAGTTTTATTTTCACGGGCAGGTGGCAGATGAGGCTTTGAAGGGAGATGATTGTGACTGTCAACCTGAACTTCTGCCACCTCCAAGTGAGTAGACTCATTGTCACCAGCCAAACCTCTATGCCTGAAAGTCTGTGCAAGCGTCACATGGTCGTGCTCTTACCCTTCCCGTGGTTGTCCTTCCGTGACATTGAACGCTGAGGCGTGGTAATGGCAGTTTCAGTCACCTCTTCGTCACTGTGGTGACAGCCCTGACGAGGGTAGCTGAGGTGAAGGAGAGGTTGCTTTGACTCAGGATCCTCAAGGGTCCAAAAGCATCTGCCTTTGTTGGCTCTGCTGAGGCTGTAGATGACAATGGCCACAGTGTGTATAAAGGCAAACTGCTCATGTCCCAGACCAGGATGCAGTGAGACAAAGGACAAGGCTGAAGACAATTGCGTCTCTAGAAGACATGACATAAAGGCCTTTCCTTCGGCCCCACTCACATAAAGCCTTCCCAGCATGCCCAGTCTGCCCCCACGGGGAATATGGTGGAACGGGATTGTGGCGGTTTGTTTCCAGGAAGCGTTGAGGGGACTGAGAGAAGACTCAGCAGTTAAGAACTCTGGTGCTTGTTGAGGACTCAGATTTGGTTCCTAACACCCATTAGTAATTTCAGTTCCAGGGTTGCAGACACCTTTTTCTGACCTTGGTCAGGCACTAGGTACTCAGATAGTGCGCATACATACATACGTGCAGGCAGAACACTCCTGTACATGAAATAAATCTGCATCAGATAGTGCACATACATACGTGCAGGCAGAACACTCCTGTACATGAAATAAATCTGCATCAGATAGTGCACATACATACGTGCAGGCAGAACACTCCTGTACATGAAATAAATCTGTATTGGAGGGTGCACATACATATGTGCAGGCAGAACACTTGCATACATGAAATAAATCTATTAGAGGGTGCACATACATACGTGCAGGCAGAATACTCATATGTGAAGTAAATCTGTATCAGAGGGTGCACATACATACGTGCAGGCAGAATACTCATGTCAAGTAAATCTGTATCAGAGGGTGCACATACATACGTGCAGGCAGAATACTCATACATGAAATAAATAAACCTTTATAAAAGTAAAGATAACATTATGGTCTAGGAAGATAGCCAGCCCACTTGATATACAGGGTTCTCTAAAGGGCCAGAATGGAATGGAATGAATATATGCCAAAAGATTAATGTTATATCAAGTTCCATGATGTGGTCTGGATAATCCAATGTCTGTCTTTACGCTGGAGCAGCTAAGAATACAGTAGCCATTCAGCCAACAAGGCTGAAAGCCTCAGCAGTCCCAGTCTACAGCTGAAGGCCTAAGGATTCCTGGAAGCCACTGGCCTTCCATGGACCTTGGGTTGCCGAAGAAGCTGCCTTCTAATGTTGGTGGACATAGCAGCATTGGCAGCAGTGGGCACAACAACAAAAAGAGGAAGTTGCCAGTGTGACAAGAAACCAACTTAATCTCTTTCTCCCTTTGTGTGTGTGTGTGTGTGTGTGTGTGTGTGTGTGTGTGTGTACACGCTGCCTACATTTAGGGTGGGCACTGATGAAGAACATCTTTTACAAGTGTATCTAATAGCTTGTCTGCTAGTTGACTTCAGATCCAGTCCCGGTGACATTGTAACTGTCACAGTTGGTAGTGATGGTAACACAAGCATGAGGACCTGAATTTGAGCCCAACACCTATCTGAGGTCAGGAGTGGTGGCACCTGCCTGTAATACCTCTGGGAGGCAGAGACAGGAAGGTTTCTTCAGATCCCTGGCCAGCAGCTTAGCTGAGTCCTTAAGGGCCAGGTTCAGTGAGAGGCTGTGTCCCAGAAGATGGTGCTGGCCAGCATGATGGAGGGGACACCCAGGGTGAACCGCAGGCCTCCATGATGGAGGGGACACCCAGGGTGAACCGCTGGCCTCCACACACAGGACGCAAACATGCTAACAGATGAAGACAGGTCCTTGACTATATTTAAAGTAAATTCTCGCTTTTCAAAACTTCAATACATTTAATTTTGTAAATCCAATAGCAGCAATATAAAGATAAATAAAAACACATTGCTCTTCCTTGTCTCCCCTTAATTTCCTTTAGGCTATTGTTTCTCACTATTGAGAGTTTTCACAGTATCTCCTCTAACAACAGGAATCCTTTATTAGGTATGTTTTCCTTAGTTGGCCTCCCTCATAAAATTTAACACCACAGTCTCAGTCTGTAGCCAAGGTTGGCCTCACCCTTTCACATGCCAGGATGCTAGGATTACAGGAGTGATCCACCACACCAGGCTTACACACACACACCCCTCTTTCTCTTCTTGGTAGCCCAGGCTGCCCTAGAACTCTGTATGTAGACCAGGGTGGCCTCGAACTCAGAGAGATCGTCTGGCTCTGCCTCCTGAGTGCTAGGATTACCTACGTGTGCCACCACCTGACTTGGGTCTGACTTTTAAGTACTGTTTGTTGTCCTCGTATCAGAACATCTCATTTTGACTCTGTTTAAGGGTGATTTTACGCTACTGAGAAAAGATGTTTTTTCATTTGTAGTAGTTTAACAAAAATTCTGCAAACAGGGTAGTTTATTTCTGTAGGCTGAGAAATCCACTGTCCTGTTCATAGCAGATGAGTATCTGCTGAAGGTCTTCGTGGCTCATAGATGGCTGTGTTCTTGTTCTGTGCTCACGAGGTGGAAGGTAAAGCATCCATCCAGGGCCTCTTAGAAAGTGGTGACATTATCTGCGGCCTGATCAGTCCCTTGAAGGCTCCAACGCTTGGCTGCACAGGGCATTGGGCCACACCTGTGCTTTCACCTCTGGATGCTGTGTCTTAGTTTAGTTATGGATTAGCTGCATGTGCTTGTCTGTGGATGATGTGAGTACGCATGCGTCATGAATTTCTGGATCTCCTTCTGTATTATAGTTTGATGAAAATCTTCCTAAAGTGGATGTGTAGACTTCTGCTTTTTACCCCCGAATCTAAGAAACCCAAATTTTCTTGGTGGTTGAAGGTTACCTCACACCACAGTTCCTTACTTTTTTCATAGTGCTCCTCTCAGGGTTGGAGAGACGAGACACTGACTTTTCTTCCTTGTTAGCGGGTTGTTCTTTTCAGTGCTTTGGCTTCTGTCAGCTATTTTTGCCTTTCCTGCCTGTAGTTCCGTCTTCTCTCGGTCTCCATTTTCACATGTCCAGTGCTAGGAATTTCCAGCCGTCAGGCCACCTTACTTACCTAGTGTAGCCTAGCAGCATGTGAATAATGCTTTAAAGGTTTTTGGCAAGTTATTATTGAGTAGAACATGTAAATAATTTAAGTCTTGTCCATTAGTCAAGCATGTCTCTTTGGGCAGAAAACTTGAGGTCCTGGAATTAGTTCTGTAGCTTTGAGCTGCACAGCAGAAGTCAAGTTCATAACCATTGGTAGCTCCATTTCTAGGAGCTACAGCGCCCTCTTCTGACTGCCAGTGGCACCAGGCACACGTGGTGCATACACATGGAGGCAGGTCACGCATACACATACAATAAAAATAAATAAATCTGAGCATTAAAAACATCAAAGCAGAATTCTGCTTTTGGGAGCTTTTATGTTTGAGGCCATCAGGGCTCTGGTCTCTTCATATTGACCGTCTCCCCGGCCTGCCCCTGTGCCACAGTAGTTCTAGCACAGCTCTGAGGATGGCAGTTCCCTGGCTTCCTTCTCCTGCCAGTGGGATGAAGACGGGGCTGATGGAGCTGGGGTCTGCAGTGAAGGCCTGTAACTGCCCCCAATATCTGCCTCCATAGCCCATTTCTGTCCTTCCACCCTTGCGGGTCTCTCTGGGTAACATATTTACTCAGTATTTCTGAAATGAATGCCGATCTTGAGTTCCCATACTCTGCTTATCCTTCAAAACCAAGTATCTTTTTCAAAATATTCTCACTAAGTGATTATTCTTCCCTCTGTGAATTACAGACCAATTACTGACTATGGAATTAATGTCAATGGCATCTCGGTTTTTTGGTTTGTTTTGTCTTTGGTAATGGTTTGTTGCCAAAGTGGCTTATGTCTCTTCCAGTCCAGTTGTAAGCTGCCTGAGAGCAGGGACCGCCGCCGTCTCCGTCTGCGGAGGCTCAGACAGTAGCTGTCAGAATTGTAGTGTATTCTCCAGCCCTGCACCATCACCAGCTGTTCTGAGTATGTGAAGTTGCAGTCACAAACATTGCTGCTTCTTTGACTTCCTTTCTCTACTCAACATGTGTTTTGTATGTTTGCAGTCCAGTTAGCATGCACTTTTATGTTTCATGCATAGTCTTCGAGGTTTTATGTGCGGTTTCAGGAACAAATACTTTTATGTTTACAGGTCAGCCTCCAAAACATAAAGGAAAACAAAAATCACGAAACAATGAATCAGAAAAGCCCAGGTTTGTTTCTTCTCTAATTTTACAGGGTTTTAATGGTGACCACATTGGTTTTATAGTTACAATTTGGGTGGAATCAGCATGTTGGTAATATTTCTGTTCAAGAATTTGGGTCATATTTGAAATTAGTATCAGCAAATTTTTTCTTTATGCAGAACTGCTTTGTTTTGACAGTGTTTTACAGTACATGTTTTTCTTTTCTCTCCTTCAGTTCTAATTCACAAGTGACTTTACCAGTAGATTTGAAAAGCCTTTTGGAGAAACAGTTTTCAAAATCTTCCAGAGCTATACACCAGGTAATAGAGAAGACTTTTCCTGTAGAAGTCTAATAATGCTAACTTCAAATGTTTTTCAAGTATTTAATATGATTGAATTGCTAGCAGTTCATTTTCCTGCTGTAAAATCATCAGAGACGACTTTTCTTAAATGATTTAATGTGAGTCAGATGACTGTTATGTATACACAAAGGAAACTTCATATAAAAATTCTGTTGTGTTATACAGTGATGAAATGGCATATTAACATGGCTGAGGATATTTTTTCTAAATATCTGAGCCATTAAAAATTCTTTAATTTTAGATCTGTATAACAAATCTTATAAGTGACTAAAACAAATGTCTAATTGTTTAGAATCTAACAGATTTTAACTGTGTGTTGATTTTACTAAGTCTAAAACACATGGAGGAATTGAAGCAGAAATAGCTTTTGAAGATGCGAAAATCATTTAAACATACACTATTAGTTACTGAGAGCCCAGTTTGCCCATTCAAAATGCTTGAATTAGAGCCCATCCATATGATGAGAAAATTGGGTCTGTGGTAAGGTTTAGCCTGTTCATTGGGAGCATCCAGTCCAGAGAGTCCAAGTTCCCTGTATTGAGGGAAATAATTTCCAACAAAATTGTCTTGCTCTATTGATCTGTTTTCTCAAGTAACAATGCAATTAAAATTAGATCAATTCTTACAAAGCAGATAATGAATATTTTTGGGAGAACATCATGTTTTGTACTGTTAAGGCCATACCTTAAAAGTAAATACAGTTGGGCTGGAGAGATGGCTCAGTGGTTAAGAGCATTGCCGGCTCTTCCAAAGGT
>LOEQ01002518.1:273052-293802 GCA_001685075.1 Bramus lutescens
GCATACACACAGACAAAATATTGTATACATAATAAATAAATATTTTTTTAAAAAGTAAGTACAGTCTTACACTGTATCTTAAATACTGTAACAAACCAAGTTTATACAAAAGACCTCTTTCCCTTGTATATTTTGAGAGGAGATTTTCTTATACTTGGTTTATTGAGTAGAGGTCACCAGGAAGCCTTCGCTCATATGTCACCAAGGCTTCCCCTAGGGGATAAGATCTTCTGGATGTTTGTAACGTTGCCCACAGAAAACTTGTCTTCTCTCATGCTGACTGATGTATATGTGTGTGGCTTACTGTGACCTTACCCCTCCACTCTGTGGGACCCACTGCTATGCAATTAAGATATAAATTTAAATGATAACATATACATATCGTCCGAGTAAAAGGCGTAAGAATACGGTACTTTTAGTTTCCCTTTGTCTTTTCTTGTAGCTGACTTACTGACTTGCATCCTAGTGTTTGGATGTGTGTTCATGTCGACCGTGAGAGGAGTTAGAACATGAAATAGCGTTTGTTTCAGGGCAGGGTGGCAGTTGTTAAAACTCTGAGACTGTTCAGTACATAGATTGCTTGTTCTAATGTGTGCTAATTATTTTAGTCCCAGCTACAAGACTCACCTGTGGAGGAGCTGGCTTGGTCTTAGCATGTTATTGAAACTTGAAAATACTCTTCTGGGTCTGGAAAAGTAAACAAGACCCACTAAAATGAGCCACTTGTCATGGATAGTGACACATGTCACCTTTTACAAGTATATTTATTGCTGAGATGTAGTTAGATATTTGCCTGTCATTTATGACATGTTCTGGATCATGGCAGTGGTATAGCTCAGTGGGTGGGGAATGACTCCATCAAGCTGCCCTCTGACTTCCGCCTGTGTGTACTGGCAGGTGTACTCACCCACACAAAAGAAATCATTGTAATTAACTTGTTGAAAATCTTCATTTCTGATCAACTTACTGTCTTAAATTTTAGACTAACAATATACAGAGTTGGACTACTTGTTTTTTTTTTTTTTCAGGATTTTGCTAACATCATGAAAATGCTAAGAAGCTTAATTCAGGATGGGTACACAGCCTTGTTGGAGCAGCGTTGCCGCAGCGCAGCCCAGGCCTTTACAGAGCTGCTAAACGGTTTAGATCCTCAGAAAATCAGGGTGAGTTGGATGGACTGCAGCTCTGATAGCTGTAGCAGTGCTCCTCAGAAGGGTTTAGAAGAGGACCTGGGTTTACTTTCCACAATAGGTAACTCCTCCCGGCGTGTGAGATCCATGTGACACTCCTTCCTTGACCATTGTTCATGACTGTTATGAGCACTGCCTGTCACGTTAAGGATTTTGACTCCTTCCATTCTTAAGCAAGGTTTTAAGGGCAGGTACCCTAGGCCCTGTTACATGCAAAAGAATGCAACCTTTCTAATCCATAGTGAGTTGTGCCTCATGGCACTCTGAGATAGTCTGTGTGGGAAGAGGTTACAGAAACGGGGCCGCTTATTCTGCCAATGTGTTTCTGACTCATTTGTTCTGTCGGTAAGGTGTCGTATGCTTGTTGTAGCTAGAAGTTACTCTAATGCAGCGTGGACAAGGTTGTGTTCAGATTATTAACTGATGCATTTTTATTGACAGCAATTGAACCTGGCCATGATTAATTATGTACTGGTAGTGTATGGACTTGCTGTTTCCCTCCTTGGAATAGGACGGCCTGAGGTAAGCTTTTAGCAGAGATAACCGAATTATGACATTGACTGTGGACGCTATTTAAAAAATGTTTTTCTGTTTAGCTCATTCCTTTCTTGAAGAACTGAAATAACTGGGTTTAACTTCGTTTTTTGGGGTGGGGCATTAGCCAGGGTCTTACCGTCTGCCTGGTTTGACCCCAGACTTGGCAACCTCGTCTTGCTTCTGAACACAACATAAGTTGAGAGTGGTTTGTTTTATAGGAAAGCTAGGCAGGGTGGTAGCTAATCCCAGCACAGGGCAAAACCAGGAGGCACAATTTTGAGACCTGCCTGGACCAAGACCTTATCTCCAAAAAAGAAAAGAAAATTTTGTTTATATTCCTAGTAGAAAAAGACTATACTTGGCAATTGCTAGGAAAATTTAGCATTATCAAGATAGGTAGATTTCAAAACCATAATGTCCAGGGAAAGGGCATCATTGTGATTCTGTTGTTATCTATAGTCGTGTAAACAGCAGTGCATTGTATTATTTGTATCTAAGTATGCAGTCTGTAATAGTAAAAGTACCCAAACCATCTTTAGATCACATCACGTAATCATTGCGTGTGGGGGCAGAAGACGGAGGGGTTTGGGGAGGTTATAAAAGCCGTGCTAGTATAGGAGTGAGATATTTTCTTAGAAAAATTAAGCGTGAGAATGGCCTTGCTGATAGTCCTTAGATCTGGATGGTGAGTGTGTGACTGTTGGATTGCTGCTTGAGTTGGGCTTCCCATAGCTGCATGTAAGGTTCAACTGTGACTTCCTGAGATAGCATGGCTCTTAGGCTTTCTGTGCTTCCCTGGGATGCTTACTTAGAGAGTTATCTGAGTGCTGAAATTCCTGCAAATGTGTTCAGCTTTTTTGACATTGCAGCAAGAAATAGAGTTGTGTTTTTTTCTTTTGAGTAACTTTCTATTTTTGTATTTGGCTGTATGTGGAGCTGTCCTTGTTTGCATGTGGGCCCGCAGCCTGTAGATAGGACATGCCTACAAGAGTGACCTCAGCTGTAACAAGCTCATGTAATACGCCCTTCCTGCCAACTTGGCTCTAAGCTTCCCATTATATGCAAGCTTAAATTACCACTTGATTAAAATAAAAATGGATGCTTCACTTCCAAGGGTTCGTGATACCTGAGGTCTTATTCCTTGTTTTTAATGTGACAGCTGGATTATCTTCTGTGAATGTCTATCTGGTTACATTTTCTAGTAGGTAGTTGGAGACAAGACTTTGTAATTTTAACTGTATCATGGTAGAATATCATGTTTTGTTTTATCAAAATGGAAGAAATAGGGGTTTTTTTGCCTCTGATTTACTGTAAAAATAGTGAAACTAATTTAAAAGAGAAAGGTAGAGTAAAACTTACACATTAAAAAAACTTCACCAGACTAGTATTCCTCTTTTTTCTTTTCAAAAAGTTAGATGTAATAATTTTAGTTCTTTGGAATTTAATGCGCGTGTACAATGTGTCTTGATCATATTGACCACACACACTTGTCCCTTCATTCCTTGTGAAGCTTACGTGCAGCTTCCCTTGCGTGCATTCTTGGCATGCCAAGCCCCGTTTGTTCTGACTCTCTTCAGTCACAAGTACTTGCTGCTGTTTCTCTCACCTACAGATGTGCTTGTTGGTTTTTCAAAAATAGAATTATCTAAAGCGCAGAGATCCCTGTTGAGAACAATAAGAGCACTCCAGTTGTTAAGTGTTCACCGTGGCACAGTGTGCACAAGTGCTTTTCCCATTGCATAGTGTTATGGCAGTGTCATTGGAGGGGCAGTTCTTCCAAGGGGTGTGCCCTGGTATGTCTGTGCCCAAGTGAGTTTTAGACCACGAGTTCATACCTGTTTGTAGTGATAGCTGTCCTGTGCATTTCCATAGATGTCTTTTGACTGGTAGTCTGTTTCCTTCAGGTTTAGTTCTGATGTTACTCTGCATTTCCATGGGTACCATGTTGATCAGAAATTTGTGTAATTTATAAGAAAACTAAATGTAAAAGGTAAAATTTTATAAGAACTTTTGACACAGGTGGCTTTTTTAAGCATTAGACAAGAATCAGCTTTGAGATAGTCTAAGCATTTCTCTCTTGTAAGTGATGGTTCTCGCTGCTCTTAAAGGAGCTGTCTGAAGCAGAAAACCAATTCAGAAGGATCATTGAGCACTACCCCAACGAGGGGCTTGACTGCTTGGCCTACTGTGGAATAGGAAAAGTGTATCTGAAGAAAAACAGGTGAGTGGAAGCCGTGGTGAGCCGCAGGCTGACGGTCTCTGTGATGGTTATAATTCATTTATAGAAGGGATTTTTGGGGGATTGAGGGGTTTTTAGGTGAGCATATGTGTGGATACTTGGAGATTTGCGGGACGGAAGTGTTGTGTTTTTTTGGTGAGTATATGTGTACACACATGTAGGCTAGAGATTGATTATGGGTATCTTCTCTATTTTTATCATTGTACCTCTATCATTATTATTATTTTGCTGTTGTTGGTTTGAAATACGGTCTCCCTATATAACCTTGGCTGACCTGTACTCAAAGAGAACAGTCTGCCTCTGCTTCTCGAGTGCTGTGTTTTAAACATGTGTGCCATCACACTTGGCTGGATATTTATCTGTTTTTGTTTTATGTGTATGAGTGTTTTCCCTGTAGTAATTCTGTGCACCACATGCATGCAGTGCCTGAGGAGGCCAGAAGTTGTCAGATCCTCTGCCACTGGACTTACATAGGGTTTTTAGCTCCCATATGGATGCCGGTAACCAATTTCTGGTTCTCTGCAAGAGCAGCAAATGTCCTTAGCTACTAAGTTATCTCTCCAGTCCCTATTTTTTTGTTCAGTTTGGTTTTGGTTTTTTGTTTGGTTGGTTTTTTCAAGACAGGGTTTCTCTGTAGCTTTGGAGCCTGTCCTGGAACTGGCTCTTGTAGACCAGGCTGGCCTCGAACTCACAGAGATCAACCTGACTCTGCCTCCCGAGTGCTGGGATTAAAGCCGTGTGCCACCGCCGCCTGGCTCGTTTGTATGTTTTCTTTAAGGTCTCAGTGTATTGCCCCAGCTGGCATGGAGCTTGCTATGTAAATCAGGCAAGCTTTGAAATCACAAGGATGCACCTGCCTCCCCAGTGCTGGAGTTTAAAGCATGTGTCACCTTACCCAGCTCCAGCATATTTCTTTAATTGGTTGTTAATGTGTGTATGTGCACAGTGCGTGTGTTACAACACATTGTGCACCTCAGAGGACAGTCCTCCACATTTACACGGGGTCCAGGTGTTGAGTGCCTTTATCCTCTGAGCCACCCATCTCTCTAGCCCTTGCACTTGAGTTTTTGACGGTCTGTCACTGAACTGGAGCTTGCTGTGTGAGCGAATCTGGGCTGAGCAGTGAGCCACAGCCTCCGCCTTTCTCTGCACTCCCATCCTCCCCCCAGCACTGCTGTTAGGGACGTGTGCTGCTGCACTGCACGTTTAGGTGGGTGCTGGGATCCTGAACTTGGGTCCTCATGGTTATCCTTGTTTGGGTTTCTATTGCTACAAAGAGATGCCTTAACCATGGCAACTCTTACAAAGGAGAACATTTAATTGGGGCCGGCTTATAGGTAAGAGGTCTAGTCCATTATTGTCATGGTGGGAAACATGGTGGCATGCCGGCAGGAGCTGAGAGTTCTGTATCCAGATCTGCAAGCGGCAGAAAGAGAATGCCATACTGGGTATATGGCCTGAGCATCAGAGACCTCAGCCCACCCCCAATGACACTTCCTTCAACAATGCCTCACCTACTCAAACAAGGCCATACCTCCCTGCAGTGCCACTCCCTATGAGCCTAAGGGGGCCATTTTCATTCACACCACCAGTGTGTGTTTGCTCTCAAGTGCAGCATGACGTTATGGATGTTATTTACTTAAGGCGCTGGCAGCCTCAGAGCACACAGGGAGTGAGAGAAGAAACAGCTGCAGAGACTGCAGGTTGAGCACAGGAGCCTGCTCTCTAAACCTTCTGTAGTGGGACACTTTCCTAAGTCTCACATGCAGCTCTTCTCTACATGGTTCCTGGCTTCCGCCTTGTCTCCCTAAACTGACTGTAGCCCTGAGAGAACAAGAGTAGAGTATTTAAGACTGTTCGGATCCTTGCTGTCAGAGTGGTGGGTCTGAATAGAAAAATAAAATAACTCTTGATAATTGAATATTATTCATAATGCTTAATTCACCTTCAATCTTTTACTTTTAAGAGGAAGTTTTATAATATTCTCGACCTCTATCTAAGCATGTGCCCACAACTTCTTTGTGGGTTTTTCAGAGAATGGAAAGTTGTTTTAGTTTCTAGTTACTGTCTGGCCGGGGTAAGGTGTGTGAGGGATTCTGGGACAGAGATGCACTTTGTTTACATTACTGCAGCAGGAAGTAGCAGCAGCGTTGTAGGTTTTAAATATTTATGTCTGTTGAATTATCATATGTGGTCTCTGCTAGGTTTGAGATCTTGGTGAGATTTCCTGTGGAGTAAAATTACATCACATCTCTAATGTTTTCTTTCTTCCCAATTCTGACTTTAGATTTCTTGAAGCTCTTAATCACTTTGAAAAAGCAAAGACTTTGGTTTATCGTCTCCCTGGAGTTCTAACTTGGCCCACAAGCAATGTGATTATTGAAGAATCTAAGCCAGAAGAAATCAAGGTAAGTTTATGTGTTCTGCTGCAGGAGCCCATTGTTCTAGAGAACGCAGTGGCCGTGCTCCGCCCACAGCTCTGAAGGCAGCTAGACCACCTGTGCACTAGACTCACGCCTTCTGTTGATTGTTGGTTGTCCCTAAAGCAGTCCTGTGATGGGGATCATGGCCATTCCTGTTTTACACTGGGGAAGGTGGAGTTGGAGGGGTTAAGTGATGAGCAGAAGATTAAGCAGCAAGGAATTTATAGAATATGTGGTACTTTTTTACCTAGGTGTCAGTATGGCATTGGTACTTTATTAGCGCTACGGTAGTCATTGATACACTGTAGTTATTGATACCCTGTAGTTATTGATACGCTGTGTGGTTATTGATACACTGTAGTTACTGATACACTGTAGTTATTGATATTGTACTTGGCTCAGAAAACAGGAAATCAATGTCATTTCTAAGGCTATAAGGATTCATTCCTGTATCCCAAAAGACTAAATAAACCACATGGGATTTTGTGAGCTAGGGCTTTACTTATGAATTCTCCTATACACTTAGAACTTGATTTTGGTGACTCTTAAAAATCACACTTAACTTTTAAAACTCAATAAAAAAGATGAATAATTAAAAAGAAGACCGACTTTAATAGATATTTCACCAAGAAAATACAAAAGTGGCCAATTAGCACAGTATTAATACCAGAGAAATGCAAATGAAAACCAGTGACATTCCACGTTGCATCCACTCAGCTGTAGCAAGGTACAGGAAAAGTAATGCTATAGTTCTGTAAAAATAGCCTGACAGTTCCTCAGAGAGTCAAATACAAAGATACTGCATGATTTAGCAGTCGTATGCCTCAGTATGTACAGAGAAAGGAAAGCATGCTCTCTGCAGAAGTTTGTGTGGTGTTCACACCAGTGCAGTCTGTAGGCGCCTGAAGCATTGTGCCTGGAGCCATGCCCATTGGCTAAGAGCCTAGTTGATTTTGGAGGGCTCAGGCTCAGTGCCTAGCCCCAGATGATGGTTCACAGCCACCCTTAACTCCATTTCCAGGAATCTAATAGTCTTGTCTAAACTTCGGGCACCAGGCACACATGTGGTACATATACACACATGCACATAACATAAAAACACAGAGACAGATTTAAAATTTTTTTATAAAAATAGACTGAAGGGCCGGGCGGTGGTGGCACACGCCTTTAATCCCAGCACTCGGGAGGCAGAGGCNGGTGGTGCACACCTTTAATCTCAGCACTCGGGAGGCAGAGGCAGGCGGATTTCTGTGAGTTGGAGGCCAGCCTGGTCTACAGAGTGAGTTTCAGGACAGGCCCCAAAGCTGCAGAGAAACCCTGTCTCGAAAAAGCAAAGAAAAAAAAAAATAGACTGAAGGGGGGAAATGGCTCAAGAATCTGTCACACAGAAATTTGAATGTACTCTTATGTGAATTGTCTTGTGCATAAGTTACAGCTTAGTGAAGAGGTTAGAACAGAACAACGTTTGTTAAGTTTCTCTGTCTTCGTACAAGGCTGAGGTAGAGGCACAAGAGCCAGCACTGCAAGCCTTGCATGATCTTCTGGGGGCTCCCAAAGTGGTGGACTAAATCCTTCAGGGTAAATAAGTACAAGTTCAGAGGGCCAGGTAGGAGTGTGGATTCTAGATGTCCCTTCCTCACCATCCCCTGGACTTCTTTATATTGTTGTTATGTTCCATGGAGCACAGAGTTCGGGAAAGAGTACTCACAGGGTCATCATAAGGTTCTCTCTAGCTTCTGAGTCCTCTTAATACTTGATGAGGTTTCTAAGAACTCTATACATTGTGAATTGAGCTTTGACGGTTACAGCAGTATAGAGTTTAGATGTTGACTGACATAGAGATATTCTGTAGTAGCAGACTGCTCGTTCATTTCCTGCCCGCCCAGACCCGAATCACACGGAAACTATATTGATTGCAACACTGCTTGGCCAATGTCTCAGGTGTATTTCTAGCTAGCCCTTTCATCTTAAATTAGCTCATCTCTATTACTCTGTGTATTGCGACGATATTGTGGCTTACCTGTAAGGTTCCAGTGGCGTCTGTTTCTTTCAGCAGCTACATGGTGTCTCCCCTGACTCTGTCTACTCTCTCTGTATCTCTTCTAGCCTGGCTGTAACCTGCCCTTCCATAGGCCAAAACAACTTCTCTATTAACAAATGGTCTAATAAAGCCTGGTTCCCTGTTGTGTTTCATCCAACCCACAACAACTTTCCCCCAGTCTTAAATTGACTTTTTTTTTTTAAAGAAAAAACTTAAGCATTTGTAGGTTGTTCTTAGGCGGATCATGTATGATAGCAGAAATTCTTGAAATCGCCAGCATTTTTGTTGATACATTAGTGGTTGTGTCAGTATTTATCACTTTTCATATATTTTGTTTTAGACGATGCTGGAGAAGTTTGTTGAAGAATGCAAGTTTCCCCCTGTGCCTGATGCTGTTTGCTGCTATCAGCAATGCCGTGGATATTCCAAAATTCAGATTTACCTAACTGATCCGGACTTTAAGGTCAGCACTGAACTTGCTGTTTTGTAAAACTTCTTCAGAATTAGTCCATAAGAGATTCAATGAGTAGAGGCTCACAGGTTCTCTGGCTTGGGTGCAGTTTTATGTCTTCCTCCTTTCCATTTCCCTAGACTTTTTATTTTTTGTTTTATTACATGGAAACCCAGAGTAACCAAAGTAAATGACGTGGGCTGGTGACCTGAGAAAGCGGGCTAACTGGCTCCATTTTGTTCTCTGAAACATAGGAAATAAAATGATTATTTCCTCTGACTTGTTACATTTTAAATATGTATAAAATTTTAATATGAGAATTTAAAGGCCACTGAAGTCTGAATTATTCCTTAGGGACCTAATTTAGGGCAAATCTGTCACTTAACTGAATGATGAAGCCAAAGGTTTACTTTAGAAGATAGTAGCTGCCCACTGTCCTGCTGCCTCTAGTTAGTAGGTCAGAAGAAATGATGTTTCTTGAGCACTTGCTTTATCAGAAGGATAGTGCATCTTCCTGCTGTAGAAGTGAAGATGCCAGGTTCTCCAGTGCTGTAGAAGAATATCACTCCGTAGGGAAGTAGTATTCCTAGTTAGGGTGAATATAAGATCTCTAATTATCTCAGTGTTTGCAACCGTGCATGTATTGGTACAGATGTGTTTTAAAATTATATTTTTTGTTGTTTTTTGTTTTACTCCAGGGTTTTATACGAATCAGCTGTTGTCAGTACTGTAAGGTAGAATTTCACATGAACTGCTGGAAAAAGTTAAAAACAACAACTTTTAATGACAAAATTGACAAGGTAAGGCATGAGGTTAGATGTTTGCATTGTGCTTGTGCATTGATCTTTTTCCCCCATTCTGGACATTGATTTTAAAAAGTTTTTACCAAATGCATATTCCTTCCTGGGCTCTATAACCAGAATTATAATGCTTTCTTTATACATGGTAATAATAAGGCAGGAAAGCAGTGTGTTCATGTTTTCTGTGACTGTATGGGCAATTGCTTAAGTTTAGCATTTTGATCATAGTTACCAAAAGTAAACATTTTAAGGTTTGGTTTTAATGTCCCTATCTTAAGTTATGCTCTACAGTATTATTCTCCAGAGACTGTCCAGTTAGTCACCAGAAAGTATTGATGAACATTCAGAGTCTCAAAAAGTCTACTTTCTACCAAAATTTAAGAAACCCACTTAAAATATATGTTATTTCTCTTCGGGGTGGGCCTTCTAATTATCAAGAACATTCTGAAAGAAGGGATAATAATACAGTCTAATTTGCATCCATAAAATATACTTATGGTCTGTATGGAATTAGCCATAGGAACCGTTTTCTTTTGGGGAAGAGGGGTTGTGTTATAACTGCAGCAGGAGTCAGTCAGGTTAGGTAGAAGCACATTGTAATACACCTGGAGAGAGGGCTGTGAGGCAGAACTTGCCATGGGGTCTCTCCTGCTCTCTTCCTGACCATCGTATGTTCTCTGGTTGTCCGGCTTCCTGTAGTGCTCTTAAACACAGATCTTTGCAGTGTTCCCTTACAGCTCACTGACAACTCTGTCTCTGGATTAAGTGGTTTAAAGTTTCCAGTTGTTGATCGGGGCTGGGGGGTGGCAGCTCTTGTCTGTGTGCCTCCTTCTCTGTTTCTGAAAGCATGTTTAAGCGTGGCCTGTCCTGGAACCTGTTCCTGTGTCAGAAGGGAAAGGCAGTGGCCAGTCTGTAAAAGGACCGAGCTACTGCTTAGCCATGGTTCATGTCGTGTGAGCACACTTTGCTTTGACCAAAGCAAGTCTCACATCAGAACCATTCTCAGAAGGGGTTGTTAGGACTTGCTGAAGGAGGTGCACACTATGTCCTGTGGTTGTGACAGTGCATGTGTCTTGGTTTATCCACTGTGGATATAACCTTTCTCTTTTAAATCAAAAGGATTTTCTACAAGGAATTTGTCTCACACCTGACTGTGAGGGAATCATTTCCAAGATTATCATCTTTAGCAGTGGTGGTCAAGTTAAATGTGAAGTAAGTAACAAAGAAGAGACTTCATAAGCTGACACAATGTGTGGAGTTAGGTAGTGTGGATCTTGGAGTGTGCAGGGGTGTTGCAGTGTGCATTGCAGTGAGATGTTCTCCATCATTGATACTTACAGGGGGGGGTTTACGTTTCGATTCTGTTGTTTTTGCTCTTTGTTACAGATTTTTTTTCTCTCAAACTTTTGGGTATTGGTAAGGATTTAGCCTTTGGGGGAGCAGAGGGGAGTGCCTTAGATTATTTTGAATTTAGCAATCTGGGGGTAACAGCATTGAGGGGTTGTAATAACATTTATAATATATTGGCTTTTCTGCTTGGTTATAATTTTTTAAAACTTCTTCTTAAAGTGTCTCTGGTTCCTTTTGGGTATTACTCACTAGAGCTTTTCGGGTGGTTGTGGGGTGGGAGACCAGAGCTGCTAGCAGTTGACCTTGGCCGTGTGCTTCTGAGACTCTTGCTCCTTTGGGGCTTTACGTCATGACAATGTGAGAAAACTTGTGTTGTCTTTGTTTTATTTAAAGTTTGAACACAAGGTTGTAAAAGAAAAGGCTCCTTCAAGACCTATTCTGAAACAGAAATGTTCTAGGTAAGACTTTTCACTTTTATGATGTCAGATAAAATATAATTATATTAAATGCAAGTTATTTAAATTACGCTTTTTTTAAAGTTGTGCACACTAAAAAATAGATATTAAAAAATTTAATACATATTTAAAACTAAAAAGTATTAGACTAGCCTGGAATGGTTAAATACTAATGAAACTTGAATGAAAATTGTTACTGATTTATGGTTAAAATTACGACATTTCACATTGTGATTTAATGTTAACAGATTTGGCACTTTGGTAAAAATGGTATATTCATCCTTGGTTGTTTTAGCTTTAATTCAAAAGCTTTAAAAAAAACAATTTCATCTCTTCAGCAAGCATTTTGAACCAATATCTAGCTCTTACCTTGAAATTCTCAGTGTTTTGCCTCTCTACATCTTTGCTCAGACCAAATCATCCCAGTCCTTCTTTCTTTTCATTCCGGGCCTGCTAGTCGGTTTCATTCTAAGAACTGATTTTTCTCTCTTTTGGTTGTATCATTTGTGACCAAGAAAAAGAAAAGTTGAGCAGAATTATTTGTTGGAACTATTTCACAGTACCACATCCACCAAATTCTTACATTTTAGGTGTAGGGCTTTGTTGGTTTGTTGTAAGATATGACTTTAAATGAGAAGTTATACAAGTGATCTTGCGGACTGTTTTTTCCGTTTGTATTGACCACACAGTCGTCCGTGTACCTGGACACAGCATTCACGTGGTGTACTGACCACACAGTCGTCCATGTACGTGGACACAGCATCCACGTGGTGTGCTGACCACACAGTCGTCCATGTACGTGGACACAGCATTCACGTGGTGTACTGACCACACAGTCGTCCATGTACGTGGACACAGCATCCACGTGGTGTGCTGACCACACAGTCGTCCATGTACGTGGACACAGCATCCGCATGGTGTGCTGACCACACAATCTTCTGTACACATGGGCAAGCATCCATGTGGCGTACTGACCACACAGTCATCCATACACCTGGACACAGCATCCACATGCTATTATTTGTTGCATCCTTAGATTGATGTGCTTGTGTTTATAAAATAGCTTCCTCATTCTGACTGAATTGGTCTTACAAATATTGTATTGAGCAAAAATTATAGGACAGGTTCTAATTTAAGAAAAAAATCTTAATCTTATGGTTGGAGAATGTCTCTATGCTAGACAGAGGAAACTAGTTCACTGAGTTTATCAGAGATAAATGGTCACTGATTGTAAATGTCTCTCAGCCTAGAGAAGTTAAGACTGAAAGAAGACAAAAAAGTGAAGAGAAAGATCCAAAAACAAGAGGCCAAAAAGTTAGCACAAGAAAGAAAGGAAGAGGACTTGAGAGAAAGCAACCCACCCAAAACCGAAGAGCCAGAAGGTACTCGATGTGCGGGTCATGGAAATAGTGTCTACCTGTCTCAAAATACAATAGGAATGTTCTTCATATCTTCATAATAATTTTTACTGAGTCGAATACTGCTTTTAGTTAGTATTTTAATGTCCCCAAACCAGATTTTTGTTAGTATGTTAATACTGACCCTAAATGCAGCCTCTGTTACTGTGGGACAAGTATGTTGGTGTGGAGCGCACTAAAGCAAAACCCCAGGGAACTGCTCCAGGCAGACCTCCTCTCTAGGGTCACGTGTGACTGGGCACTGTCAGTTGTGCTAAGTGGATCTAAGGTCCAGCATCCGGAACGGAGTTAGTAATGATCTGGAATAATGTGAGAGTCTGTTTATTACGCCAGAGTCTGGCAGTTCGACTGTTTAGTTGAAGCTCATGTTCTCATCGCTGAGCAGCGAGTTAATGTTTCAAACAATTTTCCTGTCCTGGGAATAGCTCACATGCTTATTTTCAGTTTCAAGTTGAGAAGGTGTTCCCCCATTTTCTGTTGTCTATTCCTCAAATGAAATAGTTTCCATGTGGCTTGATTTTTCATCTACCTGGTATTTGGAGATTTGGAAAATTATCCTTTGTACTGAATTTTTTTCAGCAGTGGTACTAACTGTGTGCTTCTTCCAGACTATTGCATCTGAAGTGTAGTTGGTGAGGCTGGGTTAGAATACTTGAGAGAAGAAAGCTTATCTTAGAAAAATTATGTTTTAAATGCTGTAGCATACGTGATGTGAAAAGAAGATGGTAAAGTATTTGCTCTGGGAGCCTGGGTCTGTGGCTTGAACCCAGGTTCCTGGCAAACACAGAGCCCAGAGCCCTCTGCCTTGTCTTTATTTGAGGCACTTTGACTCCATTGCTTAGGTTGGCCTTAGCCACTGATGCAGAACTCAGGCAGAGTGGGCCTTGAACTTGTGGTCTCCTGCCTCAGCCTTCAAAGTACCTTTTTATTCTCTGAATTTTCAATTTAATTTGAACTTTCATGCCTTTTCAGGGGTACTATTAAACTGTATATTCCAAATTTAAAGTTTCCTGAGTTGATTTCAGTAGAAACAGAAATTGGACCTTACCTGGCAGGAAGACATCATAATCACAAAATTGGTTTTCCCAGGCAAGGCTTATCCATTGCCTCTGGTTGTGCTGATCCTTCTGATTGCCCCAGATGCAGGAAAACTGACTGCGTAGTTTGTGGTAGTGGGGACTGCATTCACATTCCCTTCTGTAGAAACGAAGACCAGCAACACTGTGCTCTTTGTCAGTTACTGTGCATGCTCTGTGGTGTGCTTGCTTGGTCGTGCAATTGCAGATTAGTCCTGCTTATCCTCTACCCTCTGTCCTCTTAGGAACTGTGGACAGTGTTAAGAGTTGTCAGTTTCTTGATGACAGAATCCTGCAGTGCATCAAGCAGAACACTGAGAAGATTAAGTCTGGTATATTGAATACTTCCACACTTCTCAAAGAGCTGCTTTCTTGGAATGTTCTGAGCACAGAAGACTACACAACATGTTTTTCTAGCAAAAATTTTCTCCGTGAAGCAGTAGACTATGTTATCAGTCACTTGATTGAAGAAAAGAACAGAGTGAAGACGCGAATATTTCTGCATGTTTTGAGTGAGCTGAAAGAAGTAGACCCCAAGTTGGCTCCCTGGATCCAGAGACTGAATAGCTTCGGTATGTACCTTTACGTTCTAGAGTGCTGTTGTGTAGCAGCAAGGGTAAGTGCAGGCCTGTGAGTGCTTTCACTCTGCTGTCTTTATTAGCAGTGTTTTAAGTGCACGAGTACATTGTCCTGTGGTTAAAGTTATCTTCCCACACAGGTGGTTTTAGGTTATACTGTAGACAGGTTGTAATACATTGTTTTAAATGATGAGAATGGGAAAGGCAGGCTTAATTATGTGAGCTGTTTGTGAACGTGTGAGCTGAGTCAGAAGTGATGGAAATGTGCGCAGTTTACTGTGCACTCTGCTGTCCGTACAGAGGCTTCACTTCAGCTTCTGTGCTGAGAAACAAAAATGGAAAATTCAGATTCCATGGGAAAGCACCAATAAGTAGATGGGGCTAATTGCAGAGAAATCTGGGGAGCGTACTTGTCTATTGTGAATTCACCTGCTTTTACTCTGGTGTGGCTTTGCGGATTGGACTTGGAGAAGGAAAGGCTGAGGAAACTTCCCTCAGTGCAGGCCCTTTGCAGAGGCCATGCAAGGACTGTAGATGCCATGGTTTAACACTGGGTGAGGAATGCTCTTCGCCTTATGAGGGCAGGGTTAGGGTGGCGGCTGGCCAGGCACAATGCATGATCGGTTAGCAGCTGTTGATTAGGACGGGGACCCTCAGAACAGAGAGCAGTGTCTCTCAGATCAGTTTGGGGTGGAGCCTGCCTGACCTCTGGCAGAGCTAATGGCGTGTGATGACTGCAAGCTTGACGGAGCTGGAAATCTGCACACACAGGTCTCCTTAGAGGCCTTGTTGGGTTTTCGTCCGAGAAAATTGCTCTTAAATGATGATTATCACTGGTGCCAATCAGATAAGCAAATTAAAAAGTTACTGCTTACATTATTTGCTCTAGAGGAGAGTCGGGGAAGTACTCTTACCTGGGTTATGCTCCAGAGGTTAGAGGACCAACCACTACTCTTTGTTGTATATGTTTTCTTTGGGACCTGCAATTCCTCACTAGCAGGAAATTCCAAGTCCTTCTGATGTAGTCCATGTTTGTTCTGAAGACAGTAAGTCTGTACTGAAGCTTGGTTAATAAAAACTCAGAGAGAGAAATTGGGGTTCACCCTCAAGATCCGAAAAGCAAAGCAACCTACCACTCTTACCTCAACCTCAGTCCAAAATGGCGATCTCCAGGAATCTCAGAGCGAGACTGACTGAGAGCTGTCCCCTGCCATTTTGTATTCCTCTCTAGTTCTGGGATTAAGGGCGTGCACCACTGCCACCTGGTTTCTATGGCAATCTAGTGTGGCTGCTGGGATTAAAAGTGTGTCATTGCTGCCTGGTCTGTAAAGTTGGCCAGCGTAGCTGTTTCGCTTTTCTGATCTTCAGGCAAGCTGTATTTATTAAAATACAAGGGAAATGCCACTACAGTATACATATAGTTTTAAGTTCTAAAGTGAGCTTAAGCTTTTATTCTAACCTGGATTAAAACACATTCGCTTACAAAGGAAATAATTTCTAGTTCATGGAATTTTACTTCTTTCTCACAAAAATCCATACAGTGGAACCACTCATGTATATGTTTAATTTGGAAGTCAATTTATTTGATCATTTAAAAAAGGATGGAGGGAGAAATAGTTTGCAAGAAAGAGAAAATTAGCATGGCGCGGTGGTGATGTCTGCTTGCATTCACCTGCGGAGCACACGAGTTGTCGCTGTCAGAGACTAGATAGGGAATGTGCGCGTCTCACTGGCAGTTAAACCTTTATTGAAGGTGTGGGTCCTTGTGTTTAAAGATGCGGACTTCTCATACCACATGCCTTCTGTGAGCTAAGTGTTTGTCTGAAGGATTCAGCCACCAGAATAATTTTACAAATGATATCTTGCTGACTTGCCGCCTAGGCCAATGCCGAGGGTGCCCTTGAGGTATGTAGGGAAGCTGAGCCCACTTTGTTCTGCTTTTTGGAAGCGTTTGTGAGGAGTGGGCTTCCTTGTCACTGATGTGGCGTTTTCGGGCTTGGAGGAAGTGAGCGAGGAGCCATGATGTTTTGGAAGATGAGAAACAAGTCTTGGAGGTGTTGGAGGAGTCTGACCAACATAGTTCTTTTCAAGGCATTTGGGAAGATTTGCATATTACACATCTTGTTGGTATGGAATGTATATAGGAAAACATAGTAAAATCTTGGCAATTCACTTAGAAATGAAAGTCAAGAATTAGTGAAAATGATAGTTTTAAAAGAATTTAGTGTCATCATAGAACTGCTTGGCTCACCGTCCTCAGCTACTGAAGACGTTAGGTGTTGTTTGTGAAATGTACCATAGTTTAACTAGCTTATGGAGTGTTTGAATATTGTCACTGAAAAGTATGCAGACTGTAAATACAGCTGCTTCCAGAGGATGTGATGATTGGAGGTTCTGCTGAAGATTTGACTTCTGTGATTGGACTGTATTCTGTTTTAGGCTTAGACGCCACAGGACCGTTCTTTACTCGATACGGAGCATATCTCAAGGAACTTGATTTTAGCGTCATGGCTTTCCTCTGGAATGAGAAATACGGCCATAAACTGGGCTCTATAGAAGGAAAACAGCTAGATTACTTCTGCGAGCCCGAGTCAGTGCAGGAAGCCCGCTGTTTGATCTGGCTGCTGGAAGAGCACAGAGACAAGTTCCCCGCCTTGCACAGTGCTCTCGATGAGTTCTTCGACATAATGGGTACGTGAGCACAGTTAGGTCTGTAGTCTCTAATGTTAATACTTACTGACAAAAACAGTGGTGTGGGTGGGTGTGTGGTTTTAATGTTTGTGTTTTCTGCAGAGTGGGGTAGAGAACAATTTAGAGTCTTTTATAGAGAAGAAATAGGAAGAATACTGAGTACCTCAACTAAGGTCTCAGCCTTTGATCCTTCCTCTGTGAAGTCTGGGTCAGGGACAGTCTCGGAGACTGCAGATGTGGAGAGGCGGAATTGGACAGCATGTGGGTGGAGCTTAGACACCGGGGTGGGAGAAAATGGAATAGAATTCATCTTGGCAGAGTAGGTCCCATAGCAGCTCATTTACTTAGCTTCTCTTCGGCTTTCTTCATTGTTGTAATGAACTGGTTTGGTCTGTGTGATTCTGGTTTACTTAAAAATTTTAATACTAGAGTCTAAGTTAACTTTGGCTTCCCATCTTTCATCTATGTGACCTCCTGTGGTTATTGCTTTGTTTCCCTTCCTCTTAGCGTCAGAGTCTATATGTTGTTAAGTATGAGTTTTCTGGCTTTGTGCCCTTTGTTTTTGAGTATACGTGGGAGTTCTGACCTTGTAGCGCTTGTAGTGTGTCAGGACACTTAGTGTGTAGTGCAAGGCTCTTACTGCTGTTTTTAGAAGAGGGTGTCCCTGACTGGTTAAAAGGGATACCATATTTAATAGCCTGGACTGTTGCCATTAGTTCTGTGCTTGAAATAGCAAAACACTGCTGTGCTCATAAACCTGCTATACAAGGCCAATAGCACAGGTCCCTCTCGCGTGCTCCCGACACACAGCATACCTAGCTGCCTGACTCTCTGCATAAGGCCATGGAGGAGAAGGCATCAGGTTTCTGGCCATGTTACCACATCTCCCAGCTCTCCCTACCTTTCTCACTTGAGACATTTTTAGTTTTACCTCTTCTCGTTTAAGATGAGTATTGTATTTGTTAAAACTTTTCAGAATCCATTGGCTTGCGTATTTAGTATCTTCCCAGGCAATATGATATAATTGGGAACCTCAGCCCTCCTGAACTAGA
Organism: Bramus lutescens; assembly: GCA_001685075.1. NCBI lineage: Eukaryota > Metazoa > Chordata > Mammalia > Rodentia > Cricetidae > Bramus > Bramus lutescens. Next base: position 291,354 of record LOEQ01002518.1, read on the forward strand.
CATGCATGCTTATTTCCACATGGGGTTCTGTACAGATAACCAAAAGCCCCTTAAAAGAAATATGGCTGAACTCGCCTGCCCATTTTCTTATGTTGGTTTCATCTATCTAAATTTTAACCAAGAGACTTACAATTAGTCTTGACTCTTTTCTGTTACTCTTGTTATATCTACTTTGTCACAGTCCAAATACACTTTTATCTTCGATCTGTCCTTTCCTGTTCATCTCAGTTCTGTAGGCCAACGTCTACATCTTTTTTTCCATGGTCAGATTATTACAGTAGTTGAGACTCTGACCATTGCATTTCTGAGCATATTATTTTGCCTGTAGTAACTTTTGTAGAAACAGTAACTCTTCTGTATGGGAAACATTTGCTTGGTGTTGCCTACGTGTTACAGTCCTGTCGTCTTCCCTGTCCCAGCTAAGCTCATCCTTGAATGGAATGACCAACTCTTTCCCAACATGGGTTCCTGTTGCCTGTTCTTCTCAAGGCGAGCCTACATATCCTGTCCTCCCTGTCCTCCTTAGGCTTCTTCCCAAAGACTTTGCTGGTCTTCCAGCTTTGCTGTTGCTTATTTCGTTGTGGCGTCTGTGACAGTGAGTTACAGGGACTTTTTCTTTCCTTCCTTCCTTTCTTTTTTCTTTGGTGTAGAACATGAACTCATTGGCACCAGTCATCTCTGTACTCCCATGTTTTGGTATCGATCGCAGCAAAAATGCTCCTGAAATATGCTGGCTTGGGGTGAAACTGCTTCTCTGTAGCTGAGTTCTCATCTAGTCAGTCATTTTGCTCTTGGTTTTTCAACTGAGTTGTGTCAGAGTCGGGTGAAGAAAGAGCATAGGCTGAGCTGGTAGTCCCAGGGGTGGTTTTGTGAGTATGTGATGAAGTACAAATGATTGCGTCACCTCAGAGACTTGTGTTCCCCCGCAGATAGCCGGTGCACTGTATTAAGGAAACAAGACAGTGATGAAATGCCGGTAAGTCCTTGAATCTCAGGGTTTTCTCTGTGTTAGACAAAGGAGCAGAGGAGAAGCCAGGCAGTGCTTATTTGCTTCACTGGTAACATTCCACACCCAAACAGAGGACCTATCAACAGAGGAGTGTCGTTACACTACTGGAAATGTAGTTCGGTTGGTAAAGAGGTGCCTGTCATGCACAGAGGCCTGAGTTGCATCCCCAGCAGTGCATAAACTGGGCGCAATGGCACAGACCTGCATTGCCAGCACTCAAGAAATAGAAACAGGAGGACCAGACGTTCAAGGGCATCCTCAGCTACACAGTGAGTTCAAGGGCAGACTAGGCTTCATGAGACCCTGTCTAGACAGTCTTCATAATCTTCAAGTTAATAAATGTTCATTTTAGAAAGAAAAAAGGAAGAGGTTCCTGTATCAAGAAAGATGGTAGCATATGTTCTGGAAGGAGGAGCATAAGAAACTTGTTCCCAGGACCCCTGTTTGTGTAAAGGGGTTGTTGTGGAGTCACGTTTCCTAAGAGACCATGGCTGGTTTTTATACTCTCTGGCCAAGTAAGGACTCTTCAGTTAAAGAACATGCTAGTGAGGAGGAAAAGTCTTGTTTTCCAGTGGACAGAGGATCACCTGTCCTTGGAAACTGCCTTACGCTACTCTAGTTGATAGGTGTTGCCAGATGTGGAGAAACGGGGAGCAAGCTTATGGAAGGTATATGCTTCTTCCTTCATGTTTCTGCCCAGTTTCTGGCCACATGGTGGACGTCTGCTTTAACCAGTACCCGGTCTGATGCACTTGGCTGTGTGCACTCCCCTGCAGAGATGCCCGTACACTTAATATATGGCTAGTCAGGGAAGTGAATGTGCTTGTTTTCATTGAGATTATGACTCTACTGTTTGAGGATTCATTGATGCTCTTTTTCATTTTTTTAGTTTGGATGTATCAAGGTAAAAAACAAAGGCAAGAAAAAGAAGCCAAAAGATTCAAAGGTAAGGAATTTTCTTCAGTGGTGATTCTTCAGTCTCCAGCAACTGTCGTGAATATGTTAGTGAGAATAGCTCGTGGAACAGTTTGAAACACCTTGTCTGAGTGAGCACATACGAGACTCCATGAGGGTGACAGCAGAATAGAGTAGGCAGGAAGGTCCCTGGGTTCCTGTCTGGGCTACTCAGTACCTGTTACTAAGGTGCAGCTGGTGCCTGAAACTTGCTGGCCAGCTAGTCCAGCCTAAGTGGGGTACTCCAGGCCCAGTGAGATACTGGAAAATGGCTGGTGAAGATATATGATGACAATCTGTGGCCTCCACACACATGCACACACATGTGCTTGGCCACCTGCAAAAACCCATCAACCCACACACCACAGAATGTAGCGATAAGGGGAGCGGGCCTGCTTTCGTCCCGTCTGGCTCCCGCATGGCTAGCTTATGCCCCGAAATAACAAGACACAAATTGTATTCATTTAAGCACTGCCTGGCCCATTA
>LOEQ01002518.1:313006-323938 GCA_001685075.1 Bramus lutescens
GAGCGCTGGGATTAAAGGCTTGTGCCACCACCACCTGGCTGTCATTACTGTTTTTAATATCCTGGGGTTTCTGTTTCTTGTCACATTCTTTGTACTTAATTTCAAATATGTATATCCACTAAAAACCCTTTAAGATACTATTTTCACAATCGTTGTGCATCATTTAAGAAGCATCTATTGCAAAGTTTTTTACTTGAAGCTTTGTCTGAGCTGGCATGTTTTCAGATCAGTTATGTAAAAGTGAGAGTCAGCAAGGGCCCAGCTGCCTTCAAGGTTGAGCATCATCAGTGTGAGCATTTTTACTGCATATGCCATGCTGGCTAGCTGATTTACTAATTTTTTTATTTTGACGTGGTCTCACCTCACCGTGTGGCCCGGGCTATCCTCAAACTTGAGATTTCCCTTCTCGTATTCCTGTAGGGTGGGACTCCAAGAATGTGCCCTTGTGAAAACAGTCATTAAACCTTCCTCCAAGCAGCACAGTTGATTCAGTAAAGCTGGGCAGCCTCGGGTTCACAGGCAGCGTTATGGGTGTGGGTTGTCGTGGAACAGCCTGAGAGGTGGTCTTCCCCGAAGACCAATGGCTTAGATAAGGAGTGCGGGTCACATCTGGACCAGTCCGTGGGAATCAGGCAAATCAAGCTTTCATTATTCTTGACGCCTTTCACTACAACCTCAGTAGACTCCAAGTGTATCATTGCCTGTCTGCCTCTCTTAAATAATTCTCAAGGCTTGAATATGTATATATTCAGCTTTCTACTTTTATTTCCCATTGTCAGTATAAATACAGCCTAGATTTATTGCTATTATTTGCTCCTTTCATTTCCTTGCTTTGAAGTAGGGTCTCACTATAGCCCTGGCTGGCCTAGAACTCACAGAGATCCACCTGTCCTTGCCTCCCCAGTGCTGGGATTATAGGTGTGCGTCACCACGCCCCCCCTTTTTTAATTAACTTGAAATTGAAAGTGTATTTGAAGCATTCTTTTGAGGTGGAGTGTGGCTCAGTAGCGGAAGTGCTTCCCTGCCGTGCATGGCTGGGTTCTGTCCCCACCAGTAGAAAACACCGTTTGTGCCACCCGAGTCTCAGCGTGGACTGTAGTATATGTTATTGCAGGTTTGTTTCGTAATTGTCAATGTGAACCCGTAGAGTTTCCTCTTCATCTTTATTAGTGGACACTGTTTTGTCATGTACACAACCAGGTCTCACCGATAGCAGCTTTATTTTCTTTGTTTAGTGCCATTTTACATCATCTTGTCTGTCCCTGTCATCTTCAGTGGCCTTCTCTGTTACAACGTATGACCATGATGAGACGGGAAATCACAGTAAGCAGGAGTCCAGCCTCACTAAGGCAGGTGCAGTGCTTTCTTTCGTAGAGCCCACAGATTTTAGTTTTTGTGCGTGCATGTAGGTCATGAAACAAGAGGGAACCATGAGAGAAGAAAGATCTTACAGTTTGAAGAGTAAAATATATTTGATGTGAAAACAGGAGAGTGATGGTGGGGATCAGCAGGAGGAGGTCATAGGATTCTGAAAATGACACGGTGAAACACAATACCTGGCTAGTTTTAAAAATCATGGCCCTGAACAGCTTCTTACTAATCACCTTGTTCCTGTTTTATAACTATTCAATATTGAAATTTCTTACTTGAAATATATAGGGTGTTTGAGAACAATTACCAGTTTATCTAAATCGTATCCTCGAAAGTCAGGAAGCAGGAGCTGGGGAACTGGCTGTCAGCAAGTGCATGCCGTGTGAGGGCCTGAGTTGTATCCCGGCATCTGCATAACCATGGGTGTGGTGATGCGTGTTCCTGTCACACCAGGCTGTGGAGGTGGACACAGGAGGATCTCTGGAGCTCACCGGCCAGCTATTGATTGTACCGTTGATCAGATCCAGATATCAGTTGAGAGTTCCTGTCTCCAAAAAGCAAAGTGGATGTGTCCTGAAGAATCACACTCAAAGTTAATTAACCTCTGGCCACCACAGACCCCTACCTTTACCTGTGCCTGATGCATGCTCACACACGCGTGCACACAGTAAAGCCAGTAAACTGGCCTAGTGCCCTCATGTGTTCCTCTGCACTTTTTCTAGATACTTCTTTCTGATTTCTTATCTTCCTCTGATCACTTATAAAATGCAGAGGGCACAGTGAATCTAAATTGTACGATGACACACAAGGCAGAAGATAGTCTGGAAAATGTGATGTGATTTCACACTGGCCTGCCATTCGATGTCAGCGTGATCTCAGAGATGGCTTTGTTTTCCCTCTCGCAGTGGCGCGCTCACAGAGGAGAAGACAGCAGTGGAGGAGTCCGTCAGGAAAGGGAGAGAGCTTTACGAGGAGAGCCACCAGAGAGCAGTGGCTGCTGAGGTGAGCCCGGCACAGTCTGCAAGGGGAGGGCCTCTGCGTCTGTCTCTTTACGTGTAGAATAATGCCATGATGGGACCTGGGAAATTAGGACAGGCCATCATCCGCAGTCTAATTTCCAGATCAAATAGTTGTTGCTTCTCTTTGCCTAAGAAGTTTTAGTTTTTATTCTTTGTTTTCCGCATCAGGACCTATGTTTGCCAGGCATGCACACCGCTGTAGTTTATCCCAAAGTTTCTGAGTTGTGCCCGTAAATATATCTCAGTTTATAACTGCCTTCTTATTCACCATAATAATTTAGTCATTTCTCACGCTTTTCATGGAATCTTCATCATATTTAATCAAGTGACACATACCATGACGCATATCAGTATTTACCAGTCCTTCAGAAGCAAATCAAAAGAACCTCCCAGGCTGGCAGATAGTTCTCTGTAGGTAAGGTGCTTGTGCGTGCTGAGCCACGAGGATCTGAATCCCATCCATAGAATCCTTTCTTATTTTTCTGTTGTTGTTGTTGTCTTTTTAAGCTGACATTGGGAAGACAGAGACAGATGGATCCCTGGGGCTCATTGGCAAGCCAGCTTCTCCTACTTAGCAAGTTGCAGGCTGGTAAAAGACCTTGTCTTAAATAAACAAGGAAACAGAAAAGGTGGAGTGAACCTGAAAAATGACCCTAGAGTGTCCTCTGACCTCCATATGTGTGTACATATATGTAGACACACATACACAAGAAACTACTTAATGAAATAACTTAAAAGTCAGCCACCACTACTGTGTTGGTGACTCGTGATTCTAATCTCAGATACACCAATAGCAGCAATGGAGAACCACAAGTTCAAGGCCAGTCTATCCTTAAATACAAAAGAGAAAGAAATATATGTATGTATTTGGGCGTTTACATGTTTATGTATTCTTCAGTCCCCCTAGAGAAGGACACATTAATTTTTGTATACTAGTTGAAAACTGAAACAAAGGAAAATGAAAATAAACTGTAACACTGGCTTTTTTATGTTGTTGTTGTTGTTTCTAAAATGTGATTTTGGATATTTATTTGAGAAACAAGTTCTTTTTATTGTCACATGTGTCTATGCTTTTTCTGGGGAAATGAGAAATGGATTAAGTTGGACTGTCTGGAAACAGCAGACATCTAGTGACTTGTCAGCCAGGCACCTGCTTCTAGGCAAAGCTGAGGAACGAGCCAGCGTGTGTGCTGCGCCAGCGTCTGGATCCTGGCCTTGCAGGTCATGTCCTGTGCCACCTGTTAGCAGGTTTTCCTGGAGGCCCTGTCCAGATTGTTGACACCTGGATTAAAATGAGGCCATTCCACACCTCCTGCAGCAATTCTTACACAGCAGCCAGTTACCTGTAGGGAGAGCTGAACGCGCACACCCTAGGTGTGGGTGCCACGAGGGGCTTTGGGCTGAGCAGGTGCTGCACTTTCAAATCCTCAGGTTTCCTTTCCTGTTCACCGTGACTGTGTTCTTATGTGTCTGCCATTGTACTTTATTTAAAGAGAAATTGGAAAGTTCTCAATGTTTACCTGTAAGCTTTTCAAGTCGTTTCAGATTTTCATTTGCGAGACATTTACGTATCCTCTGTTGTACTGTCAGGTGTCTGTCCTTGAAAACTGGAAGGAGAGAGAAGTGTGTAAATTACAGAGTTTGGCCACACAAGCGGAAGCCTATCTTAAGAACCTCAAGCTGATGAGCAGGTACCGTGGCTCCTAGTACTCTTCCCATCCTGCACTTGGGAAATAGTTAGGAACACTTGAAGAAATTAATTACTCAAAATGCTTGACTCTCCTACAATAGATTTTGATCATGTTTTTCCCTCCCCCAGTCCTCCCAGAAACTCCCTGCACCCAACCGTCTGTCCTTTCTCTGTGTCTCTTAAAAATTAATTAATTAGGGGGCTGGAGAGATGGCTCAGAGGTTAAGAGCATTGCCTGCTCTTNCATACACACAGAGAGAATATTGTATACATAATAAATAAATAAATATTTTTTAAAGTGTTTAAAAATAAAATAATTAATTAAATAAAGACAAGAGAGCAGCATGACGGAACAAGGGGGGGTGAAGCAAAAATTGATTTTGTGCTGGCCAGCTCCTTCTGGCGTGTGCCCCAGGAGTGGATGTAATGCTCAGCGAGACTCCCCTGGGGAAGACTGATTTCCCTGTGACCTTGGGTGTCAGTTGCAGAGAGCTTGGCTGAGGGGCTCTGCTTCCCCAGTGCAGACACAAAAGTATGCACCTCCACACCTACTCCAAACTTTACAAATTCAAAGCAGGCCTTCTATTGTATGTTTGTTTTGTTTGCCTTTAAATGCTTTCCATTTTCCCAGTCTGTAAAGTGGGTGTTAAGTAGCTGTCTGCTTCTGAATCTTCCAGTGACTCTGCGTCGTGCCCCGAGATGGAGTGCGATACATACTCCTGGGAGTCCTTCCTTTCTAATGTGAGAGAAGAAATGGAGAGCACAAAGGTGAGCTAGAAAACTTGTCACCATCCTACCAACATCATTGTGGTGGTTTGAATGCTCAGGAGACTACCGGCGTATTTTAAACATTCCTTTTTTAAAATTTTTTTTCGCTGCTTTTTTGTTGAAATTACTAGGAATTTCCCATGAAATTAGTTATATTTTCTTAATTATCTTATAGCATTTGCTAAGCACACATAATGCCCTGGGTTCACTTCTGAGCATGAAGAAAAGGAACAGAAGGAATTGCAGTGCTTAGATGCCCAGGTCCTTCCCCACTCGCTCTCCTGAGCAGGAGGGAATTACAGGAGGCACCCAGTGCTCAGAAGCCCAGGGCCTTCCCCGCTCGCTCTCCTGAGCAGGAGGGAATTACAGGAGGCACCCAGTGCTCAGAAGCCCAGGGCCTTCCCCGCTCGCTCTCCTGAGCAGGAGGGAATTACAGGAGGCACCCAGTGCTCAGATGCCCAGGTCCTTCCCTGCTCGCTCTCTGAGAAGTAGCTCTCTGCTTTGGTGATCTCCAGGCCGAGGAGCCTGCCCGCCAAGGGTCAGATCATACTAAGCTCTTCAGCCTCACCACCTCAAGCCTCTCAGTAAATGGTTTAACTTCCTTATAATAATTATCTTACAGTTTTATTCACACTTGTGTTTCTTGGAAAACTTGGTCATATGAATTATCTGACAAGAAAAAATATTAATTGAAACAGTTGTTTTCTTTTGGAATTGGTTACAAAAACTTCACATTTTCCCTTCTACCCACAGTCTCAGTTTGAAGATCAAATTAAGGCCATTAAAAATGGCTCTCGGCTCAGCGAACTTTCCAAAGTGCAGACTTCTGGGCTTTCCTTTCCTGCCTGTACGATGGTGAGTGGAGAAGGACACAACCAGTCTCTATCCTAACTGTCCACAATAGTTTGTTTTCACTGTTTTCTGAACATGGGGATAGGCTGGTCCTAAGGTCCATGTTGGTGCTCCTGTAGCCTCTGTAGCACAGGTAGTAAAAACTCAGAGACAGATATTGGGGTTCAAACTGAAGATCAGAAAAGCAAAGCAGCCAGCCACTGGCTCTCACCTCTAGTGCTGGGATTAAAGGTGTGAGCCACCACCACCTGGATCTGTTTCTGCATTGATCTTGTGTAGCCAGGGTGGCCTTGAACTCACAGAGACCCATCTGCCTTTGTCTATCAAATCCGGGTATTAAAGGTGTGTGCCACAACTGCCTGGCCTCTAGTGACTTAGTTTTACCCTCTGATCTTCAAGCAACCTTCATTTATTAAAACATAAATATCAGTATAAACTTTTAAGCTTTAAGCATTTTATCATAAATGGATCAATGTTTCTGCCGCTAGACACGAGAGCGGAACTAAAACTCTTCTGCCCCTTTCGTGGACCTTAGTATCTGTTTTCTTTTCTTGATGCAGGGTGTGTGTGTGTTCGCTCATGTGTACATGTGACAGACAGTCATTAGTGAACTACATGCATGTAGTCTAGCATGTCAACAAGCACTCTGAGTAGCAGGTGTGTGTGTAACTCCTAGACACTTGGAGGCATGAAGGTCTTAGCTAAGTCTGTTTCCTCATCAGCTACAAAGCAAACAGTACTGCACATACAATAGGAAGGAGTTTGCTGATCTAGCCTGTCATATTTGATTGCTGTTTGAGGTGTGTCCTGAATCTCACAAACAGAAGTGCTTGCTAAATTTTATCTTTTGACTTTAAAGACTTTTTAGAATGGCAGTAATTATTTTGTGGACTTTGTAGAAAGGCCGACCATAGCTGTCAGTTTGTTGGGTTTTGAGGTACCTGTTTCTGGGATTTAGACACAGATGAGACTAGGAATTCCAGGCTTCTGTTAGGTTTCAGAATGTTTAGCATGTCCTTCAGTCCTCGTTGCTGCTTTCCCAGTGCCTGCCTTGCACTTTCCTGCTACCAACATGTCTAGCTGGACTCTACTCCAGCCTCAGATCTGTCCTAATGCCCTGCCTCCGGCCTTTCCCCGGAAGACTCACTGGTACCTCCCTCCCTTCCTCCTTGTTACCTTTATAATGTACAGTGGATCACCTTAGTCTAGAGACCTCGGTGCCTAACAGCCTATCTGCTCCTGCAGAGGACCTGGGTTTGACTCCCAGAACCTGCATTGTGGCTCACGGCACCTGTGACTCCTGTTCCAGGGCATCTAAGCCTGTACGTTTATGTACACAGACATAAATGCAAGCCAAGCATTTATGTACATAAAATAAAATTTTAATGTCTTAGGAATACAACGTGTGGCATCATGATCTACACTTCTCTCTCCACATTGACTTCATTAAGAAGTAAGTTCTTAGTTATGCTGAAAGGTCTCATCTTTGTTTTCTCCAAATTTCTACAGCAGATATAGAAGAAAAAAAATTTACTCTTAGAATATTTTACTATTAGCTAATTTCATTTTTTATAATTTTAAACCAATTCAGTTTTTTTTCATATTCAAAGTTCTGAGACCTCTAAGTGTATCAGGAACTTGTATAAAAGTATCCTTAGGGACTGGAGAGATAGCTCAGAGGTTAAAAATACTGGCAGCTCTTCAAGAGGTACTGAGTTCAATTCCCAGCAGCCTAGCTCACAACCATTTTTGATGAGATCTGGTGCCCTCTTCTGGTGTGCAGGAATACATGGAGACAGAACACTGTACACATAATAAATAAATAAATCTTATTTTTAAAGAGTACCCTTAAAAACCATTTATTTCCTTAATCCCAACACTCAGGAGGCAGAGGCAGGAGGATCTGTGCGTTCAAGGCAAGCCTGGTTTACAGAACAAGTTCCAGGACAGCCAGAGTTACAAAGAGAAACCCTGTCTGGAAAAACCAAAACCAAACAAACAAAAGAACATTTATTTTTACCTCATGTCTTCGCTGGGTATTTAGTGGTAATGAAGATTAAATGTGGAATGGGCTCTCAGAGTACTATGGGCTTATGAAAAGGCAGACCTTAAACTCACAACTGCAAAATAAACACACTGATGTTTGTCCCCCTGAATGCTCTAGTAACATAAGTCCACATCTGGGGTAGGAAAGGGGTGAGAGGGTAGCGTTTGGGGAGGGGCGGGGTGGGGTGCTAATGCTTAGAGCAGCCTGGTGTTGCAGTGGACATAGCACATACCAGGAGGCTGGAAATAAAAGGGGACATGCAGTCCGTCCTCTGCGAGGGACAGGAAGAGCACTGCAGAACCTTCCAGGGCCAGCAGAACAAAGTTTGGACTGTTCTTTAGGTCATTGGGGAGGCTGAGGTTTAGGTTTCAAGTCAGGGGAAAGATGAGCTGGAGGAAGGAGTTGATGGACATGCAAGGCTGAGTGAGCTCTACGTGCAGTGTGTGCAGGGGGGGAGACCGTAGGTGGGAGCCCAGCACCCTAAACTGTGTGTGCAGGGGGGGAGACTGTAGGTGGGAGCCCAGCACCCTCAGCAGTGTGTGGAGGGGGGAGACCGTAGGTGGGAGCAGTAAGGGGAAAATCTGCTGCTCACTAGACGGGAGCAGCGTGGTTGTGAGATGAGGAGGCTGCTCCTGAACCCAAGTTTGAGCACAGTGAGTTTGGTTCCCCAGATCACTCATGGTTGTGCAGATAAGAGTCTCAGTAAAATATCCCAGTCTAGAAATTGCGTGGTGGTCTGGGGAGAGAGGAGCCTCAGGTTGAGATTTGGGCCTCCGGCAACATAAGATGTGGACAGAAAGTAAGAGCTACAAAGACCAGAGGGGTGTGGCCAGCATTAGTCTCCCTGTTTGCTAGGTGGGTGGAGACAGCTTTGGGGAATATTAGAGCAGATCTGATTGGTTAGCAGTAGCTTAGCTACCTAGGCAGAGTTGTGATTGGGTGGAATGGAGAGAGTGCTGTCATTTAGGCTGTTTTTCTAATTTAGCAGAGAAAAATGACAGTTGTTTACAACTGAACTGTGTATGTTGTAATGAGATTACAATTACTGATTCTTTAAAAATAAAAATTAGCGTGCTGCGTTCAGGATTGCTGAGCACTACTGTGGGCATGTGAACTCATCCGTTCATCTTTCTCTTGTCAGTTACCCTCTGAGCCTTCAGGCCATGAGGATCAAGGGCCCTTGACTTGTGTAGACATGACTGGAGCAGTCCACAGGGATTTCCTTGTGGCATCTCCTAGTGGCTCCCCAGAGGAGGTTCCTGAAGTGGTACTAGGGTCACCCACCCATCAGCCAGAAGAGCTCAAGAGGGCCAGCCAGGCGTCTCCATCAGAACAAAGCCCCGAGGCAGAGGAGAAGCCACCTGGACAGGCTGCTTGGTCAAGCCAGTCTCCAAACAAGCCTTTCAACAGTGTTATTGAACATTTGTCAGTGGTGTTCCCATGCTATACCAGGTATGAATAGATGTTTATGACTGTTAAATACATCATTAACTGTGTCTTTGGGGGTTGTTGCTGCTGTTATTTTGAGACAAGGTCTCATCAGTGTCTAGCCCTGGCTGTCCTGGAACTCACTATGTAGACCAGTTTGGTTTCAGACTCACAGAGATCTACCTGCCTCTCCTCCTGAATGCTTGAATAAAAGATGTGCACTACCGTGCCTTGCTGCTTGATCAGATAAAACCATGACCAATTAGGGATTAATGTGAAAAGGATTGTGTTGTTTTAGCAAGAAAGACGTGTTCATTTTTTGTTCCTTGTGACCATAATAGTGTGATGCTGGGGACTAACCCAGGGCTTTGGGCATGTTAGGCAAAGGCTCTAACACTTGAACTACACACCCAAGCCACAAGTAAAGGTTCTGATGCTCATATCAGGGTTGAATGTGCTGTGCTTAAGCCAGGCATAGTAGCACATACCTTTAATCCGGCTCTCAGGAGGCAAAGGCAGGCAGATCTCTGAGTTCAGGACCTGCTTGGTCTACAGAGTGAGTTCCAGGACAATTAGAATTGTTACACAGAGAAACCCTCTCTTGAAAAACCAATGTGTGTGTGTGTGTGTGTGTGTGTATATATATATATATGAAAGCATTGACCCATGAATAACCCAACAGCAGAAACCATAGTGATTTGCTAAGACTTAATGAGATTAGATTGATAACACTCCAGCATTGTTGCTGTGAAGTCAGTAAATGAGCTGTAAAATAAGTTGTGTGTCACATAGGAAAATACAGAGCAAAGAACACACTAACATCTTAACATTTTGTAAACAAGACGTCTGATTTGTTAGCAGTGTGAGGTTCAAAGAGTAAATTGAATTCAGTATGAGATGTGTGTACATACTACAAAAGGATCCGTGTGCATCTCCGGAAAAGCTGCTCGTGCCTGAGTCAACAAGCTGTGTTTATCGAGCTGATTCTGGTTCCTTGTACTTCACTGTGTCTCTGCTCTCCAGTCAGTGCAAAAGAAGTAGAGTTAGGATCCAGGGACAGCTTAAAAGAGAACTCTGTACAGTGACTTTTTGTACCTGCATTGCTTCTCTTTCTCGGGATTAATGGGTTATAAAATTGAAACTTAGGAATAAAGTAGTCATTAAAAGTGTCTGTTGCAGTTGTGGAGATAACTCAGCTTGGTAAAGTACTTGAGAACCCAGGTTCAAACCTCCATCACCCTCATAAAAAGGCAGGCAAGTCAGCTAACCCTGAAATCCTGGCACAGATAATTCAAAGACCCTGGGCTTTCTGGGCAGCCCATCTGTTCTTTCTCAAAAATAAGCTGGAAAATGATTGAAAAATACACCCAGTGTTGACCTCTAGCCCCATATATGTGCACACACAGACATACACAGTATGACTGGCCAGAGCGAGTGTTTCTTGGCTCAGTGGAGTCCTGCCCATAAGAGCAAGAGCAGTCTGAACGCTGTAACTGCTGAGCCACTTGAATGCCAGTACTGAGAGGTTATTAGTTGCTTGGGAGGAATCATTCTGCCTTAAATGGATCTTTCTGTATGGTCACTGCAGTTAACTGTTCAACAGATTATCTTTGGGTGGTGAGCTGATCTTTCTGTACAGTCACTGGTTAACTGTGGCCGACAGGTAACTGTAGTGAAAGGGGAGCGGACCTGCTTTTCGTCCCGCCCTGCTCCCACACAGCTAGCTTATACCCCGAAATAACAACACACAAATTGTA
>LOEQ01002519.1:9340-22006 GCA_001685075.1 Bramus lutescens
GAGGGAAATGGGAGGAGGGGAGGAGGTGGAAATTTTTAATAATAATAATAGTAAAAAAGTGAAAAAAAAGAACTTCTGTAAGCGAGAAAGGGAAGTGCAATGGCCCTCTGGGAAACAGCTGGTGGTTTCTCAGAGCTACACATGTGTGTTTCACATGACCTAGCATGGGCACTCTGGAAAACAGCTGGTGGTTTCTCAGAGATACATGCATGTTTCACATGACCCAGCACAGGTACTCTGGAAAACAGCTGGTGGTTTCTCAGAGTTACATGAGTATTTCACATGACTGAGCAGGGCACTTTGGAAAACAGCTGGTGTTTTCTCAGATCTACATGTGTGTTTCGCATGACCCAGCAACAATATTCTTGGGCATTTGGGAGAGAAATAAAGTGTGTTCAAAGGTTTGTATGTGGATATTCATAGCAGCTTGGTTCACAATGGTCAAAACCAGAAACAATCCAGTTCACCAATAGGTAAATGGATGATCTCTAATTTTTTATTAGAATAATAGAACACTGCTTAGTAATAAAAAGAGAATGATCTATTGATATGTGTGATGGCGTTGATGGGTTTCAAAAAAACTCTGCTGTGCAGAAGAGGCAGGCATGAAAGATTATATATGGTCTGTTTCCATCTAAACGGAACTCTGGGAAAGATGAATCTAATCTATAATAGATGGGACGGAACCGATTGTGTAGGGCTGGAAGGGGCGGTAAATATTGATTAGCAAGGGGCACAATAGAGCTTGTTTGTATGGTGGATATTTTCTATATCTTGATTTAGGGGTAGTTACCTGAGTGTAGACATTTGTCAGAACTTGGCAAACTACGCCAGAATGTGTCTTTCTCATGATAAGCAAATCATACCTCCGACAAGATGGAGTTTCACAGCACGGTTACAGGATGAACCGAGACTGTGATAGCGTGGTTCAGACCCGCTCCACTGAATTTACAGAGATTACAACAAGATGTGAAAGCATCTTCTGATCCTAGCTGATTGCTCTGTCATTGGTGAGTGAGCTGTTAAATAGTTAAAATCTCTGGAAGGGAGTTCCTTCCATTTACTTGAAGAAGTTTCACTTGAAGAATCTCTCTCTCTCTCTCTCTCTCTCTCTCTCTCGTTCTCGGCAGACAATGAAAACAAGAAACATACTGCTTTTATTTCTAGACTTATAGGGGATGGTTTCATTGAGTCAACACTGCCTGGTTCTGCCATGTTATGTGTTCTGGGAGGAAAACATGGCCATCCGTGACTCATCTAGACCACTGTCTAGTAAAAGACAGTTGTCATTCTAGCAGTGAGGTCAGTAAACGGTAACAGCAGCTAAGCTCTTGTTTACCAGCATCTCACGCGGAGACAGGACCAGCAGAATGATTGACGTGCCATCTCATTTCATCCCCGCAGTAGCGTGGCTTCCAGAGCTAGCTCCCTATATTACAGGAAGCACACCTGAGCTGGACAGTTTTACCACCTGTCCAAGAGCATAGCATTGTGGATCGATATTGCTGGTTGCTTCATACTTATGTACCACAGCCCAAGGATAACACATGAGATGATGACAGGGGACCACTGACTTGAGACACTGAGAAAACATATCCGTTTGTGCAGCCAGTCCAGAACCCCCTCCATTGCAGAGTCAGCCAGAGAAGCATTAGCTCTTCCTCAGCAAGCAGGACTGCTACTGTCCCCACACCCAGTCCCCTCCCCACTTGGCTCTTCCACAGGCCTAGATCCCACAAGTCCTGTGGCTGACATCCTGCCCCCCCGGGGTGGGGGCTGCAGATCTGAATAACGCTCTTGGATTTGTGTCTCTCATCTTGTGGCTGATTAGCCCGAACTCTTCCTGGCAAGGCTCCTGCCTGGTTATTTCTGGAAACAAAAATTCATTACACACATCCTTATTGATTTTCTCTCTCCTTTGCTTATTACTAAGATGCTTTCCTTTACCCCAACCCCCCGAAGAAACAGTGCTGCAATTACTGGAAGCTTCTCTCCTCCTAGAAGCCTTCCAAGGACCAGAGGGCTTTGGGGCCCCTGGGAGTAGGGGGCTGCCTGCCTCTTTATACCCACTTTGCTCAGAGAGTGGAGTGGGGCGGGCAATTGCCGCATCCTAATGCAGGTCTACAGGGGCCTTGACTTGAGGGCTGTACATTTGATAAGGGCCAGGGAGCATCCCAGAGACCAGCTGTGTTTGCTGTCCCTCTCCATCTCCTTTCCTAACATGTTTGAGTGACAGTGTTGTCTTGACATCCCAGGATACTCATCCAGCTTTGGTGGCTAGCCCAGTAGGATCTCACTTACCTGCGGGGTCAAAAGAGAAGAGAAAAGAAACTATCTTCTCTGGAACAAATTAAAATTTAGTGACAATCTTGTTATTGAGCATCCCCACTGTGCTAGGTCTGGGGACAGATGTAAAGAAAGACTTCGGCTCTGTTCTCGTGGATTGACAATCTGGCCAGGGACTTGAACAGGAGCACCAGCAATAGTGCAATTTTATTTACAAACAAATAAAGTACCTGCAAGTTGCAAGGTGCAGTGTCAAGGTAGGTTTTGCAACTGGAAGCAATTGCTAGAATACAGCACTACTATCATATGCACCCCCATTGGCCTGCACCCCCATCACCGGAGCGTTCTCCCCAAGGTTAGGGACATGAAGTAGCTGGTTACAGGTGACCTGGTTCGAGCCGGATGCAAGGTCAAATTTGTCTGGCTCCACGATCAGTGTTCTTTCTACACTCTGCTGGGTCTTCAGGGACACAGAGTTTCCTCCAGGGCCCGTCGGGTGTGGTTGAGTTTGTATCAAAGGCCAGGGTGTTGCCTGTTCCTTTCTTCTTTCTTCTTCAATGTCTGCATCCGTTGAAGAGAAAAATCAAAGCCTTTACCTTGAATCTAGGGCAAAGTGGGCCCAGTATGTCCCTGGGAAAGGCTTTGCACTGATCAAGATCTCCATCTTGCTTTCAGGTGGATGAGGTGGGTGTGACTGTGCCTTTGGAGACGGCCTCTCTGCTCTGGGGGCTGCTGTTCTTTTAGACCTGACACAGCCTGTCCCTCCTCTGCCAAGCCTGCCTCATATTTATTCATAGTTATTCACAGTTCTGCTCAGCCTCTCCCTCACAGCAGGGCTCCCAGCACCTTGCCTCACACAGCGGGGTGGGTGGGGGAGGATGCCACCTCTTTCTTGGGAGATCAGCAGAGGTCAAATGTGGGCATCCAAGGGGACTTCTGAGCACTGAGATGTGGGGCTAGAAAGGGCAATGCCTCCAGGTTCTGGGCTCTCAGAGCCACACTGAGGAGTGGAAAAGAAAAGCAGAGAGTCTGGAAATTATGCCCTTGGGCAGGTGCAACCCCAGTGTATTGATGTGAACACATTCCTTAAAGGTGCTGGGAAATCTGGCTTGCTGGAGTGAAGAAAACATGGGTAGAGGGGTTCTCAAGTGAGCACCTGGATGTGGGCTTGGGGAATGTCACCAAACTTGGGGGCGTGCTGTGTCCGCTTCCCCGTCTGTACTCCATAATGACAAACAGATGACTCAGA
Organism: Bramus lutescens; assembly: GCA_001685075.1. Lineage (NCBI taxonomy): Eukaryota > Metazoa > Chordata > Mammalia > Rodentia > Cricetidae > Bramus > Bramus lutescens. The sequence continues at coordinate 12,876 of LOEQ01002519.1, forward strand.
ACACACCCAGAGCCACAAAGAAGCACTTCCTGTGTGACTGTATAGGTGCTCAAAGCAAACATACCGAAGGCCTAGTGCCACGGGACACCAACGGTTGCCATGTCCAGCCCAGGGAAGAGAACTGGTTGTTTCTAGATGGGTTTGTCACTGCCTGGAGCACTTTTCAGTGGTACCCCTGTCGTTCATGGTGCACCTCACTCTTCTCCCAGGCCATCCTATGCCTTGGCCTCCTGGGATGTGTGCCATGAGTGGTGTGGTGGAATGGGAGGGGGCCCACTCCTCTATCTCCCACTTAAATAGTAATTCCTCTTGACCTGAATTAGGTGATTACTCCTCTAAGAACACTCTTTCCTTTCACACTTCTCACGAAGATTTGCACACCTACACACAGATGCCATTCTGCACTCAAGGACTGTCTTCTCCCACTTCTCTGCCCTCTGCCATCAATAAGTCTGGTATGATCCTCTTTACTCTTGAATGGTCAGAATCTTGACAAAGGCTTGGCACATAGAAAACACACACACACAATGGGTGGCTAAAACTCAAGCCACCAGTGAGTCTATATGACTTGTCCATGATCCTGTGGGTAATTAGTGGAAGAATAGCATGTGAGCTCCAGCCTCTGGTGGCTCATAACACATCTTTTTCCAGAGTGTGATGCTGAGCCAGGGTGCCTTTGACAAGGTGTTAAAAATCTGGCTAATTCTCTTCAGGAATTTTTAATAGTTTTAAGGAGCTATTTTTAATAAAGAAAGTGCAGGACATTCAATTTTGGTATGAAAAAGGAGGTGCCAATAAAAAGAGACTTTACCTTGGACTGTTTAGAACTATGGCCCTGCTGTACTATGAGCCCAAGACATCCTCAAGATGTCCTTGACACAGAGGGCAGGCTGCGCTCTGGCCAGTGACCCAACCCCCAGTGATGAGGTAATAGGGAAATCTCTCTGCATCAACTCTTGGGAAAATTGTGTGCTCTTTGCATCAGCAGACAAAGGCTAGGAATGGAGAGGGTGGTATTGATTTCCAGAGAGAGGTCTACTGTCTGAGGCCATGCCCCACCCAGGTAATGCTGGGGTTCTGGCCTTCAGTTGTCCGTCCTCCAGATTCAAGGATGATGGCTTTGGGGGTGGGTATGGCAGATGGGTGCAGACAGAATGTAACTAGATTTCTTCACTAAATGCTACTTCTTCCGTTTGCTGAGCTTGATCCTAAAACTGTGAGTGGATTCATCCCTTGAAAGGTAAGTTGGAATATGCTTGTTATTGCAAGGGTGGCTTGCTTAGCGATGACATTGGTCAGAAAGCTTAGACTCTGACTCAGCCCTGTGCATGCATAGAGCCTGATAGTCTGGGTGCTAAGTTTAGTCTTGAAAAGAAGCAATCAAGAAGGCCAAGAATAGCCAGGTCATTTGAACTTCCCCACACCATAGGTGGCCTCAATTCAATGTTCATTTCTTTTGTCTGGCTGATGTCACCGTCTCACATGCAGCAAGGTCATCGCAATTCTGAGGAGGGAAAGGCTAATGCTTCCTTAGCATGTTACCAAAGAGCTGCAGCTNACTGCAATAGCTTCTGTTGTTACAGGTGACACAGCAATCAGTGAACTCATGACTATTTCACAGGAACAGCTAACTCCTATTTGATTTATCAGGAAGTGTTATAATTTGGAGTATTATTTTTTTTAGTTTAATTCATGTGTCTGTGTGTATGTATGTCTGTGTGTGAGTGTGTGTGTCTGTGTGTGTCTGTGAAATCATCAGGCATTCAGCCTGCACAAGGGGTTGGCATGAACTAATGGCCATACTTCAAGATGCTCTCAGAGTACGCATGCTATTTTCCTTGAGGTAGCCATTTCTTCCATAGAGTTTCCATTTCTAATCCCCAAGTTTCACACATCAACAGATTTACTCAGCAGTGAGGAGGGCCATCTTGACTTCCAAGTAAGAAGAACTAATTAGAACATCTGGTTTTGTTTTGGTACAAACCAAGACTCCAATGTGCTAATAGTGATGGATCTTAAAAGCCTTTCTCAGCACAGCAATCCACTCAGTGTGCTATGATCTTCCACATGTGAAGCCCACTGATGACAGAGTGGCTTCTTGAGGGGACTCAGGGTCTCCCCAACTCCCCAGAAGCATGCTCTAGGCATCTGCTCTGTGCTCTGTTCTCTATTGTGCTATCTTGCCATCCATTTCAGCATCTGCTTCTCCCACTGGACTGCAGACTCTTGGATAAGAGGAAGCATTCTTATTTAAAGTTCGTGTTTTCAACATTCAGGACAGTGCCTGGTGCTTGCTAGGCTCCTCATTAAATATTTGTTGGGTGGGTGGAGGAATAAATATGAGAAAAGCCTCCAAACAAGACAATTGATGTGGAAGCCAAAAGTGTTTCAGGTAAGGTGCCAAGACTGGGGACGAGCTCATATTCTAATGTGGGCCAGACTGACACGGGTGCTATTTTATTGTTTTGACATCTGACATACTTGCATTTGTTTTCAGCATGCCAAGCAGGTCATGAAATGTGTCCCTCTTACAGACAGTGCTAGAGAGAGACAGGCACGGGAGCTGAGAAGGGAAACTTGCGACTTTCTAACTCCTGTGCATGTGGAAGCTAAGCACTGCACTTCATCTGTGGACTCTTACAGGTCCCAAGCATTATCAAAATGGAAAAATATAAAGGAAAAAAATGTGGTTGAAATAAAGACTTTGAAAAATTCTTTTTCATAAGAAAACTAGATTCTGCTTCTCAATCGTTAGCTGAAGAGATTGTCGGGTGGCCAGAAGAACTTCACTCAGACAACACAATGCCTGGCAAACTGTGTGCCCATTCTTTGATTCATCACTGGTACACTGTGAAGATGGGTCTTTGCCAAGGTGCCTTCTGATTGATCTAATAAAGAATTGAATGGCCAATAACTAGGCAGGAAGAGATTAGACAGGACTCCTGGGGACAGAGAGGGCTCTGGGAAGAAGAAAGGCAGAGATACCAGGAGACACAGAGCAAGCAGGATGTTCAGGAGGTGAGGTAACAGCCATGAACCATGTGGTAGAACATAGATTAATATAAATGGGTTGATTTAAGTTATAAGAGCTAGTTAGGAACAAGCCTAAGCTATAGGCCAAGATTTCATAATTAATAAGGAGTCTCTGTGTCATTATTTGGGAGCTGGAGGGACAGAAGAAAACTCATTAAATATGGTTCCCAATGTGGGGCCCCGTATATCCACATAAGTCTTGAAAAATTAAAAAAAAACCAACCAAAACTTTGGAACATGGAGTCAAAGACAACTTCCTGGCTCAGCATACAGAGGCTCCACTCTTTTAAGAGACCCTGCTGTGCAGTAAAGCACTTGAGCAGCTGCTGGCTCATTAGTTGCAAGCACCTGCCACATGTCAGACTGAGCTGGGAAGGTTAAGCACAACTGGGATGGTTAGGCTTAGGTGTGGGTCCTGCTGCCAGCTCACTATGAGCTAATATGTTGAGGAGAGCTGAGGAGCCATAGCCTAGCAGTTTAAGATCTGGTTCGTGCAGGCAGAGGAGGCCACAAATGCACAAAAAAAAATCAGGTCCGGACCAAGAAAACCTTTAAACAGATACAGTATGTTTAAATAGATTTAGGTGCTGGAAAAAAAAAGAAGAAAAGAAATGGGTATAGACAGTCATAAAAAATAGTTTAAAAATAATAAAATCTTTAAAGAGAAAGTAAAGAAATATAGAAATGACTAAGTCATACAAAGATGGGAAATACACAGAGTATCTGGATCCTGCATGGGACTTTGTTGACTTTGAATTTTTTGAATGATGATGAGAAAATGACAGCTGCTGAGAGAAATTGGATTATAAAAGGGCTTGTTGAATTAACCAGCCTGTATACCTTAGAGATGTCTTGGCTTCAGAATGGAAGTTGGGTAATGTGTTGCATTGAGGGAAATACTACACCTTTGTTTCCATAGGAAAGTTTATGTGTTTTCAGAAAAAAATGACCAGACACCAATAAAGAGAAGTAGCCCAGGTGATCCAGCCTCAAAATGCCTCTGTTGTATTTTCTCATAATTCTACATCCAGAACAACTCCAAATCTGATAGCTGTGATGGTTCAGCTTTTTAGAGTACTCCAGTCAGGACTTCAGATAAGCCCTTTACTTTCTCATTACACAAAGACTGGACAATAAATGATAGAGCTAGCTCTCCCAGGATTTGACCATTATCCCAGTTTTCTCAAGGTCCCCTAATGATGCTGTTACCCCATACAACAGGAAGCAGTCTAGAGAACACAATAACCATATTTCCAAGAGTTGGGGTGGGTGGCTTTTGGTCATTTGGTGAGTTATGGATGTTTGTCACTGTTTAGGGCAGTTGGTTACAAGTTGTTATTGGTCATGGTCAGTAAAAAATCTGAACAAAGGAAATGAGATTCAGGGATATCTTTCTGAAGAGAAAAAGGAAGGATATAGTATAGAAATGATGGGATAAAAGTGTGAATTGTTGAATCTACTTTTGAGCTAAAAACAATTACTAGTCTCAGGTATTCTACATTGATATGAATTTTGTATATTGATACAAATTTAAGGTTATCTTCATTATACTGTATATATATATTTCTATTCTTGTTTAAGGTATTATACCTATGCAGCTCATTTAAAAATGTAATGCAAAATTCTAGTATTTGAAAGATGTTTAAGCTATTTAAGAAACACAGATTAGTAGTTAGTCATCTATAACAATCAAATTTGTAGTCATGCTTGGTATGCTTTTAATGTCATACAGAAATATATTTTGGATAGATAGATGGTCTTAAAACAGTTCAAATCCCTACAGAATATGATATTTAAAATGTCTTAATAATGTGAGCCTTTTCATGACAGTGAGATAGCTCTGCTCCTGGCAGCACCAATTTACTTCAAATAAAGATGTTGGGTATCAAAGAACCTCCATATGGGGTTTGATTTCAATGTGACAAAGCTAGTAATTTTGGCAAGAAACTTTCCTTGCCTCAACTGCTCACAGTATGCTGTCCAAGTTGGACAAGCAGGACACAAAAGAAGGTGACTACCAAATTTTTCCAAGACAAAGTAGGACAGTCCTTCAAAAACTCTATCAGATATTCTAGGCCTGTAGACCAAAGATGGATGCCCCAACCTTGCAAAGGAATCTTAGGTAACTGCTGTCTCTATCATTTCTACAGTTTTAGAAGTTGTTTGCCTTACACTTCCTATTTACTCAGGAAATATTATTTCTTCTCGGGTCACTGATGGAGTTGAAGATGAGATATAGTTATAGTTTTTATTGTTAACATATTCAGAAAAAAAAACTTACATGAAAGATGCAAAGTTGCCAGGCAGTGGTGACATACACCTTTAATCCTACCGCTTGGGAGGGAGAGGTGGGCTGACCTCTGTGAGTTTGAGGTCAGCCTGGTCTGCAGGGTAAGTTCTAGTACAGCCTATTATACAGAGAAACCTTGTCTCAATAAACCAAAATCAAACAAAAAGATGTAAAGTTTATAAGGTTGAGAAACATAAAAGCTTATGTTGTTGATCTAAGAAGATGTTCTTAGGTCTAAAAAGATACTTTTAGGATGGTAATACAAGGTATGATAAAAAGTGGTTTAGGTATAAAATTTTGGACTCACTAAAATAGGACAGTTCTTTCTCTGAATTTGCCTAATACAAATGGACTGGATATAATAAATGTAATTGTTATCTAATAATTTTTTTCTTATTGTACATAGTTTTACTATGTTAGAGTTAAAATGTTTTTATTTAGACAAAATGTGGGAATGTTGTGGGATATTTGTTTACACTGAAGATGTGTTGTTGCCAAGGTGCCTTCTGATTGGTTTCATAAAGAACTGAATGGCCAATAACTAGGCAGGAAGAGGTTAAGTGGGACTTCCAGGGACAGAAAGGACTCTAGGAAGAAGAAAGGTGGAGATGCTAGGAGATGCGAAGACAAGTAGATTGTGCAGGAAAAATGGTAACAGCCATGAGCCACGTGGCAGAACATAAAGTAATATAAATGGGTTAATTTAAGTTATATGAGCTATTTAGGAATTAGCCTAAGCTGTAGGCCAAGCTTTCATAAGTCTCTATGTCGTTATTTGGGTGTTGGCAAGACAGAAAAAGACTCATCAAACTCTCCCTTTGGATCTTTGTTGCAGGATCTTTCCTGGTCCCACAAGCCTGGAGAGTACTTTGCTTGATTTTTTCAGTGATGGTGCTGGCCATGTGCTTTCTCTTGAATGGCACTCAGCCATCTCCTCAGGATCTTTCCTAACTATTTTGTGGCCTCTTTCTTCAAACTGTTACTGGAGGCATTTGCTTTGGACACCAGTAGAATCTGTTTTCCTTCCCAACTAACTCCTTAATAAAAATAAAAATTCCCTTTAAGGATTTGGATATGTAATGTGAAAACGATGTCACAGCTGGGCTCTGCTACTGTCTGATCTTCCCACTGTGGCAAGCCTGCTGGCAGGAGAAGGCTTCTCAGCTTGGAATGTAGAGGTCTAACCTTTGCCCCTTTGTCCATTTGGCTACTTGGTCCTTAGCTCTGTCTCAAATACAGATCTTTATGGGAAGAAGTGGATTGTACCCAGTGTTGGTCAGTGCTGACAAACTGAGATTGTATTTGTTATGATACAATTTGGGGTGCAGCAGCAGCCCCCCACAGGAATAGTCATTGCTGTGTACATTCCTGGTGTGTACCCATGACTTAATCAGTACCCCTGAGATCATCTGTAGAATTTCTGCACAATGCAATTGAGGAACAGCAATATGCTTGGTAAAGAGACTAGTTCTACCATGAAACAAGGCTTTTAAAGCATCACTGTTTTCACTCAGACCACGTGTAACTGAAAAAAAAAAACACCAAAGCCAATAGATTAGGTGGATCAGTGGATAAGCGAGTGTCTCTCAGTATTCAGATAGGATTTGTTCCCCAACTCTGTTTGGGCAATAAAATCTATGGATGCTCAAATCTCTCATATAAAATTATGTACTGTTTGCATAAAACTGACCCTCAACCTCCTACTTTAAATTAGGACTTGATTACTTATTATGGCCAATACAAGATGGGCACAATATAAATAGGTGTTAGATTGCATTGCTTAGGGAATGGCAGGAAAGACAGACCAGTATGTGATCCGTACAGGAGCAGGTCTTGTGGACTTTCTGTAGCATTATCTGGGAATCTTGTTGATCTGCTCTTGGTCGAATTTGCAGATGTGGAAGCCATGGAGGGGAAGACTTGTGCGATAGACTTACACCAGATAGCTACTTGTCAGGAAAAAGAAGAGACTAGTCAGAGTTCAGAGATGGAGTCGCGTGTGTGAGTCTCACATACTATGCTGAGTAGGAAGAAGACAGACACAAAAACTATCATTGTTTGATTGTGTTCATAATCAATTTAAGCCCCTCAAGGCTAGAGTGACCAGGCCCCACCCCTCAGCCTACTTAATTGCCTAACAGCCATTTCCAGCCCTCAAGACACTGTGGTCAAGCTCTGCCCTACAGGGAAAAAAAAACCTTCAAGATCAGGTCACAGAATCCCACCAATCCCTGAGCTTGTCCCAAAATCAGGGCATAAAATCCCACCAATCCAAGGCCACCCTGGAAATCCCCTTCCCCAGAAGTTCTGATAAACCCTGCCTTCTGCTCAGTTCTGTTATGCTTCTCTCCTGAGCAGGCAGCCACCATTTTGTGACTTTACAACAAATATCTTGTATGAGGCCCTATTTCTAAAAGAATTTACCACCTTCCAATAGTGTCACTGGCTAATATCAAGGTTCTTTCGCTTAGACCTTTGGGGACCAAATTGTGGCACATAGTGATCTGAGCTAACGTTTACTGAATGCTTAGTGTGAGCACTAGGCAGCCTTTATCTCTTCAGATCCCCCTGCCATCTCAGTGGATAACCAACAAAGGAGAAGCCAAGGCTCACTGAGATTAAGGAATTGTCAGAATGTTCATAGCTGCATGAGTACCAACGCTAGACTTGAGTTTGGGTTCAGTTCAAAAGATGTGGACATCAGCTGTGGCTTCACAGCAGAATCACGTGGGAGCTTCCAGAATCCTTGATGCCTAGGCTTTATCTTAGAACAACTAAATCAGAATCTCTTAAGGGTGTGATGGAAGAACCAGATTTTCTAATTCTTAAAGTTCCTTGGTGAATCGAATATGTATGTATCTAAGGTTGAGAACCATGATGCAAATTCTAGGCCATTAGACATGACTTTATAATGAAGGACAATGAACACTGCATCCTGGGATCGCCCTAGAATAGACCATGATTGGATATTGTCTTGCAAGTTTGAGGGTGGCATCCTACAGTGTGCTTGAGGGCCCTTTCCTTCTCTCTCTTCATGTATGCTAAGTTCCTACTGTGTGCCAGACTCTGGTGGTATAAAGGGAGTAAATTCTGGCCACGTTTCCAGAAAGCATGGTGTCTCATGTAGAACATGGGACTAAGGGGAAAACTGAAAAACTGATATGTTCCCTGAAAGCAGAAGGAAGTTCAGGGTGGCAAAGAACACACAGTGTAACCAGCAAAGGCTACTGAAACAGGTGACATTTGAGTGAATGAATGGGAAGAGAGACCATGCTGGCCCAGGGTCAGAGGACCACAGGGCGAAGAGGCAGTAGGGGCATGAGTGGCAACAGCAAGCACCACAAACAATGTATGAAGCAGAGAGTGGAGGGCGCTCAGACCAGAGGAAGATGATGGATGGCTCTGAAAGCTGACTAGGATGCTATCTTATCCTGTAAAAGGAATTGAGTCTCCTGAAGTGTCTTAAACAGAAAGTGATATGCCTGAGGGTGCTGATGGGGAAGAGAAACTCAGGGGAAAAATTTAAAAAAGGTAAAAAATACATGTGCAGTGTTCTACCCCATATTCTGCTGGAACCTAAATATCCCGAAGCATGTGGCTAAAGGAACAGAGCTCTTAACCTGACAGCTTGTTGGACAGACCAATAAAGACTGACTTGAGTCTGGATGGTAACAGCAAATTCTGTTCTTCCTTGGCCAAACAAGATAAAGGTTTGATACTCAAAATGTACTGATAAGATGTAGTGGGTTTCTCGTTAGATGCTGAAAAAGCTTTCAACAAAATACAACATCCCTTCATGATAAAGGTT